>VZRF01000179.1:16562-179245 GCA_013396875.1 Vireo altiloquus
TTTGTCTGATTTCATTCCATTTGGCAGATAGACACCTCCTCTGGCGTTAACTGGTACTGTAGGATGAAAAGTTGTATTCTGATATACTCTTACTGCAGTAAAAATAGTGAGGCACAAAAGTTTGACAAAAGGAGTCTGGAAAGAGTGAAGAGCAGCCTCACAAGGCTTAAACTGCAGCTTTAAGAATTTAAATACTTGCAAATATGGAAGCTGTGTTCCATCGTTCCATCCATGCGTCTATCCATCCATCCATCCATCTTGTTTTCCTCTGAGTTAGACATGTCTCTTGTTTGTTTTATCTGCATTAACACTTTTCATTGCAGGAGTCAGAACCCAGGGTAACTCACAGAGAGAGAAAGGTTTCACCTAGGCTTATGAAAATCAATCTCTTTTTGTCCTTGTTGGATGTTCAAGTTGAAAGCAATGGATCCGATGAGCAGAGCCATGAGGTTTATGCTTTTCCTTAGGGCCATGCAGTAGACTTTGAGTCAAGAAAGCAAAACGCTTTTAATTGGTTTTTTTTAGCATAAATATCTCTCTTTTTCCCTGGAGATTGCTAAAGATGCAGGAAATCACATTTTTCTTGGTCGGAGGCAGAACTTGCTGTCATGCCTCTGTCTGACCACTGGAGTGGCACTGACAGTTGTTGCAGCTCAGGCTGCTCAGGTTGCCATGAGAGGTGATGGAAGTAAGAGTTACCTTGGGCTGAGTGATGTCTCAGCCTAGTCTGGTTTGTGTGCTGGGGCAGAGGACAAGAAGGCCAGGTGTGAGATCCCAGTTTGGAGCTCAGGAATTACACCTCAACTACTAGATGACTACTCTGGAGGGACCTTTAGATGCATCGGATATACTCAATGTGCAACGGCAATGGATTAAAATGAAAATAGAGCAGATTTCTCTGTTCTCAGAGATAAGGAAACCTGCTTTGTCATTCAAGAAGTAACCGTATGGTAAAAATAACTTCTTCAGTGGACTAGGAATTGTCTGCTTTTGAGTGAAGTAGATGTTTGTATCACAAATAACAAAGTCAGGGGAATAAAAATGCTTTTAATCTATTTTAGAGAGAATAGTTAGTAATGGCCTTTTTCATTAAGAATGCTTAAATATGGTTATTTATTTTGTAAGCAGACAAGTATCCCATTTTTTTAGCAGCTAAGAGAACCATCTGGGAACATAAAGGCTGACAAAATAGATGATTCTTGTCTAATTGCTCCATTGACACATTTTTAAGATCTGCTAAACTGGTATAGAGAGGCTTTTCCTTAGGTTATTTGTTTCGGTGTGTTTTTTAACAATGAGCAGTGGGTACTTGAAAAAGATGGAGAGTGTCTTCGTGCTTAAGTGAATTTTATTTTTTACGGTCCTTTTATTTTTGTCATTATTCCCACATAGAGGAGAAGTGGTAGGAAATAAGTTTAAACAGTTACGGAATCCATTAAAAATAAAGGCAGTTATATTTGCATTTTTTAAATTAGAAGTTAAGTACTTTAAGGGTACAAAGTCTTTATCTGCCTATCCATCAAATATTTGATACAAAAAACTAAAAACAACTTCTTGGGGAAGATGTATGTATCATGGTTAAAAGATGGTCTATTTAAGCAAATCAGGATCTTGGCATACATTTATGCTTCTGTATGGGGAAACTGACTGCCACAGTGTTTTAAATATGGGATTTATTATCAATGCATAGGAGCTTGTTTCTGTCCCAAAAATGCCATTGGACGTGTTTTAATAGAAGGGTAGAGTTATTGAAAATAATTGTTCTTTGGATGCTACTAGTTTATTATATGATTTTTTAAGTTTTAATTTAATATTTTCTAGGAAACAAATGCTGTCATTGTGATAGAACACATAGAATCTGTTGTTATTGTTGCCTGTATCTTTTATTTCTTTGCTTTATTCTTTATTCTTTTCTTTTTTACCTGTTGGTCTCTTTTTGTTGATTTCCTTGTAAGTGCTAACTAGACAGGCTTTAAATATGCCATGTCTTTCATGTTGTGTGGCACCTTTCTCATCTGTAATTTTAATAACAATCATAGCCTTATCTTTATATGGAAGCAGTTATTGCAATACTGAAGAAGCACATACTTACTTAATTATTCCTTGCAGCTCATGGTATGCAAAGAGCAGGCTGCTCTAATCAGTGAAGTCTGAAGAATTTTGGCAAACTAACCATAGACTGCATTCATGCAATTCATGTAAAATACTAGTGTCCAGTAATTTCTCTTTTTTAAAACCCCAAAATTTAGTCTGTATCTACTTGTTTACTGAATAAAAACCACCAGCTAGTATAGCGGGAAAAAAATAAGGCATTTAAAGTTTTTAGTGTCCAATTCATATCTGTTATCAGTGGAGGCACAAGGTATGACAGCTCTGGAGTAATGCTAGCCTGAACTTTTTTCTAGCATGTGACTGGTGATTAGTTTAGTAATGCTCAGTGGCTCTTCTTAAAAGGAAGTGGTCTCTTAGTAGCTTAACTAATTCTTTCAGGTAACTTTTTTTTTGTTTTTGCTAATGTCAAAGAGGAGCAATATGAGAGAGTATCAGCCATGGATGGTAATTTGTGAGACCCCTTGATGGGCTACAAATTTGGATGAAAAATTATTGTCATCAGAGTTCCAGCTTCAAACAGTGATAAGTCAAGTATTTCGGAATATAATTTCCTCTGATTGGGAGACTGAGATACATGGAGAATACAGAAACATTGGGCAAATGTTAAATTGAAAGCAAATTTCATAAAATGCTGCCAGAGCATCAGTGAATCTGATAAATAAATAAATATAAATAAATGCTTGTGTAGCCATAGGACAAAATACCTTGGAAATGGTACTTTCTGTAATAGATATCTATTATTTCACCTTGTTTGTCTCTTCCTTTGATTTTTATCTTTTTTCCTATCTTTTTTTTTCCACCCTATTTTTCATCCTGTTACCTGTTTGTTACTATACTGCAAATATTACTGCTTGTCAAGCCCATCAGGGACATCAGTTTTTAAAGTATTACCACCTGTCAAGAGTGAATTTTTTTCTTTTTGGATAAGAAAAGTCGGCCTCATACCACCTACACATCAATTTCCGTACAGTTTAATGGCTCTGTTAAGAAGTATTTAAACCAGTTGTTGTATTTTTAAAACAATGTTGAACATAAAGGGAATTCAGGGTTAAATAAACTCTGAATTGTATAATGATTTTTTTTATTAAGTTGGATAAAGTAATACTTTGAATCTTGGAGAACTTATTTCAAAGCATAAATAGAACATGTTTTTAAGACCTAGAATTCTTCTGTTGTGTGAAAGTTATGAATGGATACTTCCATATATAAATGGGAGTAAAAACCTCTGGTGTGGTTAAAAGAAATGGGTCTGTTTCATATCATGCACATAGATTTGTTTTCTCTGTGATTGACTCAGCCGTGATTTTCCTTCCGTATGGGTATGTTCCAGCATCAGTTGATCTTGGTGGCAAACTTCTCTTTTGGCTTCAGAGGTGTAAAGTCAGTCTACATTGATTTGAAAGCCTTCCAACTTCATGTGCCTGACGCTGGAAACAGCCAAGTTAGGGGAGAACAACTGCATAAATGTAGTCTAGGAAGAAAAACATTTTCTTTTTGTCAGGGTTCCAATGACATTTGGTATATCATTGGTATGACAAAGAAGTCATGAAAGTCTGTTAGTAACTGAATATACACACTGTGGAGCTACATTGTTAATATGATTCAAAAGAACATCTTAACATTTTTACTTTTAAATGCTTTGAGGTCTCAGCTGCAAGATGTTGTGTTGTCCTGTGACACAAAGTAATTTTCAAAACATCCTACTGCTTGAAACAGTCTGTATGGCGGCCACTGATCTTGAACTCGGCATTCGAGTGTTTAACTTTTTTTCTGCTGTTCTTTTGGTGAGGAGAGAGACAGACTAATTAATGTTAGTGATTTATAATTTATTGTTATTCATATTTTTTTTGAGTAATAATGCCTTGATTGAGAAATTGTACTTAAATACAGTTGTGTTTGATACATGAGACAGAACATGTGACAGTTTTTCTAATTCAAAGGCTAATTTATTGACGTCATGGCAGGAAAATAATAGTAATAACATTTTGAGCTTTTTTAAAAATATGAAAATAAATTTAAGAACGCTGAGTTACTGAGTAGTAAAGCTATGATTTATTTATGACGGTAGTTCAATAAGTGCTAGTAAAGTAAGCATACTTTGTGAAGTATTTGATATGTGCTAGGCTGGTAGTTAAAAATTCTTCACCATTTATAGTTCTAGTATAAATTCCATGTCTTCTTGTCATGAACTGAAGTCATGCATGACTCTGAGGGAGTGACAGTGAAGTCACAAATTACAAAAGTATTCTGTAACAGTAAGAATTCTTAAATAATCTCAACGCTGGAGAAACTTCTGGGGCTTCTGAAAATTGGAAGATTCTCCAAAGGTCTTGAGACTCTGGATTCGATTTTTGTGAATGCATACTTACTGGTTTTTTCTTGGAACATCTATTCTTGGTAAAGTAAGAAGGGGGGAGGTGCCCATGTACAGTATGCCTCAAAAATCCAAGTGTGTTCCTCGTAAAGCTGGCCGTCAGCCATGGGTACGTGGGAGTCTGGGCAAGTTCCGGCTGGAGCGTGATGTGGGTGCCCTTCTGGAGGTGGGAGAGCAAAGTCTGGGAGTACACAGGGCTGCAGCAGGAATGCAGTGCAGGGCCCTGTCAGGAAGGGCACCGTGGACAGGTTTCCAGTGCTGCAGTGGCAGGGCAGCGCTCAGGCACTGGGCTCCATCCCCCAGCTGTGGAGGGCATGAGGAGAGTGCAAGGGTTTCTTCCTGGCAGTGCCATTCAGGTTTCCTCTCCAGCAGCTGAAAAAGCATCAGTCCCAGCACTTTGCAGGGAACCAGGTTTGACAGGCAGCAGTAATACCACTTGTATTAGAGACAGGGTTGAGCAACAGATAATGCTTTTGAAAAGAACAATTAATAGCTTATTAGTTGTGAAGGAGAAAGCATTTAAAATGGCAAATAGGTGAAGTTATGCCACAGAGTGAATTACTGATGTGTGCCTTCTTCCTACCATCATCTTGCTGCAGATCAGTTTCCTTATTAGCATTGCTTGGTGTGGTACTCATGCTTCTAGTACTGTCACTGCAGCATTCTTGCACTTTCCCCTTAACTAGAAGATAATGGCTTGAATTTATTTTTGTGTTTACTGTCACTGTTTCCAAGGATATGAAAAAAAATATTAATGGGTAGGTTCTTTATCACAACTTGTTAATTTTAAACTGCTTCCAAATTTGAGTAAAATATTATTAAAGTCTTTCATATATGTCTGTCTGCTTATGACTGGATAATTGTAATAACTTGTTTTTGTAGTGGATGATGCTGGTAAGATAGAACACGAAGGTTCTGCTGAAATTACCATGGAAGCAGAGTCAGAAAGTGGCTCTTGTAAAGTGGATGGCATTTGTCCAGAAGTCATCAAGGTCTATATATTCAAAGCAGATCCTGGAGAAGACGATTTAGGTAAAATACACTTGTTTGAGAATACTCCAACCTGACACTTGACATTTTGCATGAGATTGTGGTTTCTCTCGAGTGGTCTGGAAAGACCTATGAGTATGGTAGCAAAGAGTGACAAACTCCAGTTTTTTGTGGTTTAGCATAGATTTTGGTCAAGTGTATTTAAAATACTTTGCTTTGGTCTTCCTAATTAGGGGGCACAGTAGACATTGTGGAGAGCGAGCCAGAGAATGACCACGCAGTCGGATTGCTTGATCAGAATAGCAGTATTCGTATTCCAAGGGAGAAAATGGTTTACATGACTGTAAATGATTCTCAGCACGAAGACGAAGACTTAAGTAAGTAGGTGGCTTTCCTTTGGGAACAGGGATTTTCTCTTTCAACAGTGCAGCATTCCTATAATTTTTTTACTTCTCTTTCTCTTAGATGTTGCAGAAATAGCTGATGAGGTTTATATGGAAGTGATTGTAGGAGAGGAGGATGCCGCAGCTGCCCATGAACAGCAAATTGATGACACCGAAATTAAAACTTTCATGCCCATAGCTTGGGCAGCAGCTTATGGTAAGTAGTACTCAAAAGAATTCTTGATGGTGTCACTGCAGCAAAGCATCAGGGATTGGTTTTTGGAGGGTAGTGTTGAGTATTTGTGCTTTTGTGTTTGTTTTTAGAGCTTTAGTTTAAGAAAGGTTTCTTAACATAATGAGCCTTAAAAAGAAAGAAGGAAGCTGTAGGGCAGGCTTCTTCTTGCTCCTGTTTAATAGGTATTTTCTTTCATACTGCTGTGATGTGTAAGGGGAAATACATGAGCTTCCAGCTAAAAAATTGTATCTCAAGTATGTCTGTTTGTCACAGTTTTAGGGCACAGTGAGAGCTGGCTTGGGAGTAGAACTGAATGTTTTTTATTTTGGAGAGCAAAAAAAGGAAAGTGGGAACATGTAAGATTCAGTGTAGCAGTGAAAAGCAGAAGTGAGTTCTAGCTTGATTTAAGTGCTTTCTAGAAGGATCATGTAAATATGTGATTTCACTAATGGCAGTAATTAATTGATTAACGAAAAGAAATTGGAGGGAGACATATTAAAATTGTAGCAGAACCTTGACCCTTGAGAGTATTCCCAGCATGCAGGACCATTTTTCTTGATTTTTGGTATCTGAGCACCAACTGGTACACAAACTGATTTCCAAAACTTTTGTAAGCTTTAGACCAGAATTTCATATGAAAAAATGTTTCTGTATTGCCTCACTGTCCCTTTCTCCTTCTAAACAAAACAAAATAAATAGTGGAGTAGAGGACAAAACTTACATGTCTGCATGATGTGGATTGTGGTGATGGTGCCAGCAGACAATTGTGCTGGGAATACAGTGGGGGCTGGAATCTTGGACATAAGTCAAGAAGGGCAAGATTTCAGGGAGCAGTGTGTGTTTAAAAGTTACTTAGGGGATGGATGGTAGTGCACTGGAAGCTTTATCTTACACCATATACTGGTGAGCACTGTTTGAGTGAGAAGGAAATTACATAACCTAGTCTGAGTGGGAATTAAAAATGAAATAAGGTGAACTTGAAGCAAGTTGTATACTAAACATTCAGTGATTTTGGAGAAGGGGGAGAAAAGTGAGCAGAATGTATTAAAAACAGTGAGATTGAATTGAAAGGAGAATTTAAGAATGTGGAAAACAGTTGAGTGGTTGCATTGTCAGCCGTAAGCAACCTAGCATACAGGGTGAGAGGTGCTGGGGACTGGGAGAAATTAAGCATGAAGGCCTGAAAATGGCAGAGGAACATTTAAGCTAGTGTAGAGATGAGAATCTTCAGGCTCTGCACATGCCTGTGCCTGGCTCTGAGTCTCATTACATTAATCATGAATATTAATTCTCAGCACTCTACGAAAGGAACAGCTATTGAGCATTTTGCACTTTCTTCCACTTGAGTCTTCCTGTCTTATTTGTGTGCTTTGCTTTCACTAGGAAATACTGGCTTTTATTGATTCAAGTGAATACTTGACCACGACATCTATTATTAAAGTTTACTTGTGCCCTTAAATCACCAATGTTTAACTGATTGCCTATAAATACCTTCTCGAATGTATTTGTAATTTTCATGTTAGTTTTACATACAGTGATACCATTTGTGTATTAAACACAAAGCTCTGTGAGGCACAGACTTTTCTTCTTTCTGTTACACAACACTGAGCATGCTCTTTGTTCCTAGTAGAAAGAATTTGTAAGTGCTAAAGCATTGGGTGTATAAAGAATTAGTGTACTTGGTGTGCCACTTTATGGGCTGTTCAGAAGGATTCTTTGATTGCAGCTCTAGTTCAGAAACTTGGTGTATGAGAAACTTCAGTCAGGTGAATTCAGACATACAGAAGTGAATGAGAGCTCACACAAATGTATTTCAGGACTGAGAAGAAAATAGGGCACAATAAATATTGTGACATACTATTATTTACTAATGTTAACATTTTAGGTGTAGTTAGCAACCAAAGAGATGCAAAAAATGCTGCATTTGAAGGAGAATTCTCTGTGTAATGGAAAGCCGTGAATTCCTGTACATTATGTATTCCTGTAAAATTAGGATAACAAAGTTAATGCTCATAATACGAAATATAATTCCTGAGTTACATAGTCAGACATTTTGCAGCTTATGCTGTACATGATTGCAGTTTGATTAAATGTCCAGATAATAGTTTTTATCGTTTCTGTTGCTATCATTGTAGAATTTGTGCTCAAATTACCTGTAGTGTTAGTAGCTAACTTTTTAACTTGCCTTGGTAGGTAATAATAACGATGGCATTGAAAGTCGGAATGGCACTGCAAGTGCTCTTTTGCACATAGATGAGTCCTCTGGACTTGGGAGACTGGCCAAGCAAAAACCAAAGAAGAAGAGGAGGCCTGAGTCCAGACAGTATCAGACAGGTGAGTATATGGTGCCTGGCTTCACTCTTGCTCCTCCAGGCATTTGCCCATAAACAGATGCATGTGGAGTGTCTTGTAAAAAGAAGGATTTGGAGAATTACTTGATTGACACTTCTGCTTTATAAATGAGTGCATATTTTATTTTACAAATTTTAAATACATGGGTGATTTGGATTGTGGCAGGTGTTTTAATGGAAACCATCTCTGACATAGGAAGAAGTCAGTATCATAGCAAAACTGTATACTTAACTTGCCACTCCAGTTTTAATGTTTAATGTAACTTTTTTAAAGGTGATGTTAGATAAACAGTGTTCTGTAATAATGCCTTTTAAAAACCCTTTTTGTCTTTATTGAAAATATATAGAAGAATGCATTTCATTATGTCCGCTCAGTAGGTAGCTGGAAAGTCTGAACATTGTATATTAATGTTCAGTAGTGTAACTTCTATAGCCTTTTCTGTTTTAATGGTGAAATAAAATTGCCTTGATGTTTGTGCCTATCTTTGTCCTTTCATCTGTAAGAACACAAGTGCTCTATGGTATATATCTCTATATGGTTTCTGCTGTTACAGTGTTACAGTCAGAATATTTACTTGGTTTGATTAAAAAAACCACACAACTGTTTTCTTTAGTAGCCTTGACTTAAATAATACTAAAAGCTTCCTTCCAAATTGTGACTTAATTGTAGGAGTTCTGTTTTGTTTAGGCCAGAGTTAGTAAACTGTGCAAATTAAAGTTGGCCTTTTCTATTTCCAGCTAGTGAGTTCTCCTTATAAAAAATTTTTGGAAAAGACAGCTTTTTTAATGTGCTTAGGCAAATTCAGGGTAAACAGATCAGGCTGATGGATGAGTGCAAATAATTTCGAAAGCTCTAAGGTTTCCATATGTGAAACATGTTCTTATTGATTCCTGCTTGGTACCTCTTCGGATTGTAGCTGTGACAGATGGTGTAACAAGAAGGTGTTAGTTTGGGGGCATCTGAATTGTAATCAGCTGTAGGTGGTTAAACTGCCAGATTAAACTTTATCTACAGATTTGTGGAAAGTCAAGAGAAGATCATGTGCTTTGTTTACTAGACAGTACTCAGTTTAACAAGTTGGCTGCTGTTCTTTGCACCAACCATTGGTTTCTGCATGTATTTAATGGCTGAACTCAGAATTCTTCAAAACAGGATTATTTGAGGTCAAGAACATCTTTGGTTGTCTCCGTCAAAAAACAGTGTTTCCTTTCTGTTAGTAATAAAAATGAGTGAAAGTAGTAATTCCCTCAGTTTCTTCTGCCTGACTCAGTAACAAGCTTGTTTATTGTATAGTAAAACGTATGTATCCCATCTTACTCAACAATTCATCTTATTGTTATCACCTGACATTTATTGAAGTGTAGTTTTGTTGTATAATATTGATAAAGGGTTTTTTTGTTGTTTTTCAGCAATAATCATTGGCCCTGATGGTCATCCATTAACAGTCTACCCCTGCATGATTTGTGGAAAGAAATTTAAATCCAGAGGTTTCTTGAAAAGGCACATGAAAAACCACCCGGAGCACCTTCTTACTAAGAAGAAATACAGATGCACAGACTGTGATTACACTACGAATAAAAAAATAAGTTTACATAACCACTTGGAGAGTCATAAGCTGACCAACAAAACAGAAAAGCTTATTGAATGCGATGAGTGTGGGAAAACTTTCTCTCATGCAGGAACTTTATTTACTCACAAGATGGTGCACAGGGACAAAGGAGTTAATAAAATGCACAAGTGCAAATTCTGCGATTATGAGACAGCAGAACAAGGGTTACTGAGTCACCACCTTTTGGCTGTCCACAGCAAGAACTTTCCTCACATTTGCGTGGAGTGTGGCAAAGGGTTTCGCCATCCGTCGGAGCTCAAGAAGCACATGCGGATCCACACTGGCGAGAAGCCCTACCAGTGCCAGTATTGTGAATATCGATCTGCCGACTCTTCCAACTTGAAAACCCACGTAAAGACTAAACACAGTAAGGAGACGCCGCTGAAGTGCGATATTTGTTTCCAGACTTTTTCAGATACCAAAGAGCTACAGCAGCATACGCTTATGCATCAAGAAAGTAAAACACATCAGTGTTTGCATTGTGACCATAAGAGCTCAAACTCGAGTGATCTGAAACGACACATAATTTCAGTCCACACAAAAGACTATCCTCATAAGTGTGATATGTGTGATAAAGGCTTTCACAGGCCTTCGGAACTGAAAAAACACGTGGCGGCTCACAAGGGTAAAAAATTGCACCAATGCAGACATTGTGACTTTAAAATTGCAGATCCGTTCATTCTGAGTCGTCACATACTCTCAGTTCACACAAAGGATCTTCCATTCAGGTGCAAGAGATGTAGAAAGGGCTTTAGGCAACAAAACGAGCTGAAAAAACACATGAAAACACACAGTGGCAGGAAAGTTTATCAGTGTGAGTACTGTGAGTATAGCACTACAGATGCCTCAGGCTTCAAACGGCATGTGATTTCCATTCACACAAAAGACTACCCTCACCGGTGTGAGTATTGCAAGAAAGGGTTCCGAAGGCCTTCAGAGAAGAACCAGCACATTATGCGACATCATAAAGATGTTGGGCTGCCTTAAAGTCTCTTGCACAGACTTATGGCTGGAATTATAAAGGAAATTTGCCTTTCAGGCAGTTAGCTTATTTTAAAGCCAATCACCTGCGATCACACACACACAAAAAAACAACAAAAAAAAATACTGTGCATTTGATTTGTTGCTGTATAAAAATAGGATTATTGCTTCTAGTTGACTTTTATACCTTTTGTTCAATAGCGTGTTCTGAATTCTATTCAGTTTGTTTAATAAATGAAGAAAAGATGGCAACAATAAAGTTGCATTTAATAAAGTAAACCCTGTCTCTTACTGAATTTTTCAACCGTAATAGTTTATTTAAGTATATTTATCTTACTGACCTCGTTGATACTCACAGTGTCCATGTTAATGCAGTTTTGTCGTGAATTTTAAAAATACAAAATTTCTCTTAATAAAATTGTCAGAGGTGTGTATAAAATGGGGAATTGTCATGTTGACAGTAAAGTCACTAGGGCCCACCTGATTGTCTTGTTTTAACTATACAGATTCGTGGCAGGTTAACTGTTTTCTGGTTGAGGCGTTACAAGTCTCACTTCATGTTTTCATTCTGGTTTCAGAGAGAAAAATATTTTAAAAATGGTTTGGGGCGGTTTTTATCTTTCCTGGGCAAATTTAAGAGTATGCGCAAATATTATTGTTCTGTGCTTCTTTGTCTTTGAAAGGTTTTGTGTATTAAAAAAGAGTTGGGTTTTTTCCGCTTTACTCCTGTCTTAATGTTGGAAACGTAAAATACTCTTGTTCCATTTGCAGAGTTAACAATAGATCACAATTGTCTGTATGTGCTGGTAAACGTATCTCAAACTTTATGCTTTTATGTATGTTGGTATTTCTTTGAAAGAGCAGTTTGTAGTTCAAGTCACATTTTTATTGTTAGTTGTTTTAGAATAAAATTTAAGACCAAGAGGTGCCTCGATTTTGGAAACCAGATATTTACAGTGAGAGCTTAAGAAGGGAATGGAGTGGAGCAGATGAGTTCATAAGGAGTAGAGATGTTGTAACATAGATATCCTTAATAAGAAAAGTAACTTATGATAGATGCAGTTGTTACTAAATTGAATGTTTTTCCTGAGCCATTAGTAGCTGCGTTCAGCTGCTGTTTATTAATTAGTACAGTATCCAGAATTAACCCAGTTGTTTTAATCTGTTTATAAACATGTGGGAGAATATTACAATTATTAGATGCAATTTTGCCACCTGAAGACTATTATAAAGTAGCACCATATAATTTGCTAATTGCTGTGTAAATGTACCAAGCACAAAGTCATGTACTTTAACAACAACTGTGGAGCAAAAAACCCAAACCATTTTAATTACAGGCCAGATTTTAGGACCTGGCCCTGTTCCCCTTGCTCAAATTCCCACCCCAGCCACCGTTTGATGATGGATTGCAGAATTCCGTCCCGGCTGCCTGCCAGATTAGGATAGATTTGTAACCAACAATTCACTAATGGAAAGGCTTCAGAGCCTGGGCCAGTGTTAATTCCTGTTCCTTGGCAGGTGAACTTCCAGTTGAAATCAAACAGGAATTACAGTGGTGGTTTTAAGTCTGGGGTGATAGGAGGGACAAAGGTTTCCTTTTCGGATGTGCATCTTCTAGGCCTTTTGTATTTTGTCTTGCCCCTACTGCTCATACCTCCTGTTGCACTGTAAGCTGAAATTCTTGTCTGTAGTGTGCAGTTCAGGAGAGTCCAATGCCATGTCACTGCCTGTGTTGTAGGATGGTTTTTTTCTTTCTTTGCCTGCTTGCAGTGCCCCCAGACTTGCCCGGTGTGCTCTTGTATAATATTGCTACTAGCGGGCCGTGACCCTTTAGCGTGTAATACCTGGCTGTGCTGCACTGTGCCTTCCTTGAAATCCCTGCTGAAGCCAGTGGATTTCCTACATGGCCGTAGTGTCCGTTGCCTGCTGATGCCAAACCAGATGCAGTAATACCCAGCAGAGATTCCCACTCGCTTCTTGCAAAGTACCTGCCTGTGACTATTTTTTTTTTTCCTCTCTTATGTTCAAGCATTTTCTAACTGGAAACCTGGAAAGTGTACAAAATCTGCATAAATTCCCATAGTAGTGCTGAGGATTTTAGCCATTTTGAACTTTATTTTTTTAAATAAGCTGAAAGACAAAGAACACAATTTTACGCATTTTCTTTCTCTTATGTAGCCTGGAATCATACACACTTTTTTTTTTTTTAAAGCACAATGTTGAAACTTTTTTTTTTTAATAATTAAGGGTTTGGTCAAGTGGATTTTGTAAAATGTATTTGTCTGTATAAAGAGAAAATGAAATTATAGTTATTGTTAATGTACTGACATTAGTTACAGGTTAGTTTTAATTCTTAAATAATTTGCTTAGCAAATGCTATAAAATGGATGTTTCAGTTTAATGTTTAAAAAAGGTACAGATTTTTACAAGGACATAATATAAATTATTGTTCTGTAGAAAATACCCTGTTAAATATTGTATACGTCCTTCCCTCTGTACACTTTGTAAAAAAGACAAAAGAAAAAAACAAAATACATAGAACCATATAGGGATGTGTGACATTATTGTAATTGTGTACTTGATAATAACGTGAAAAAATAAAATTCAAAATATTTTCCTTTTAATGAACGTTTAGTCTATTTGATGCCAGTTCTGAGATGGAGCCTTGTTCTGAGGGACACAGTCATCTGCACTTTAACTTCCCTTCTGCTCCCTGCTCTTCGGTTCATTTGATGTTGTACTGGGGCAGGGGCAACTTAGTCCCTGCTGTGGCTGAAACGTTCCTTTACCTGGAAGTCTGCAAAAGCGAAAGGGATGGCACGTCTTCGAAATCCGTTTTAATGCCTGGTTTTATATTAAAGAATTAATGTCTGATAAACTTCTGATAATGCCTTCGTGTTTTTCGGCAAGGTGGTTACCTATTAAGTGCGACTACACTGTCCCAAAGCGCTCCGCCGGTCCTTGAAGCAAATGAGGGCGGGCACTGCTGTTGTGGCACTGCTGTTGTGGGTCTGAATGGATGTTACCTGGTGCCTCTTTGTTTTGCCCCGCGCGCCCCAGCAGGAGCCGTGCTCCCTCCCTCCCTCCCCGCTGGGATGGGTGAGCGCCATGCAGCTCTGCAGGGAGGATCCCTGCGCTGGGCCTCTGCCCGGCCTCCCTGCCCTGCCCAGCTTCTCTCCCGTGGCTCCCTGTGCAGGGCGGGCAGTAGCCGGCTGGGGCTGCAGAGGTTTGTGGCTGTTTCCCCACTGCTCTCCGAATGCTTCAGTTAAATTCATCTGGGCTGGTGGGAGCTCCTTTGGTAATGGCCTGTCCGGCAGGGGCTGTCCCGTGCTGACAGCTCGTGTCACCCAACGCCAGCCCGCTGGTCCCAGCGATGGCAGAGGTGCTGCTGGGTGTCACTGCCCTCTACCTGCGCCTGCCTTCCCAGGGAGGAGGTGGCGTGTCTGCTGGCCCAGATACTTTCAGGACATTTACACCGGTTAATTCACTCTCACTGGTACCTTTAGGAAATGCTGACTTACTCCTCAGTGATTCAGCCACGCTGACACTGAGCAACTCTTCACAGTAAGAATCTGTCACACTGCATAGCCAGCAATCTCCCTTTGATTTGGTTTGGGTTTTTTTTTCTCCATCTACCTGATGTTCCTCAACCACTCATCATGAAACTATACTTTGGGTACCAGAGACATTCAGGGCACTGAAGAAGAAATGTGTCCAATTCTGGCTGCTGTGAGGAAGGACCAGGAGCAGTCACCAGCTCTGGGCTCCTGCAGACTAGCAAATCCCCCCCTCATCCCTCTTGGATTTCCTTAGCTGTCAGACTCACTGCTCTGCTGATAGATCCTCCACTTGCCCAGGTGCCTCCAGCCCACATGGGTGATTTCCCTCTCATTGAGACACAGTAGCAAAGGCACCCAGAGCCTGGATGCCAACCTGAGAGTTCTTTGAGAGCCTTATTTGCAAGCTGAAAGGTTGTGTCACTAATTAGGAAAATAAGCAGCTGGCTAACAGCTCACTGCAGTTCCCTGGCTTGTTAAAGTAGTAATTAAAGGATATATAATTAATAGGAATTCCAATTAGTACATTAACAATTATGGCAGGTAGAAAACTGACCAAGGAGGGGCTCACTGGAATAAGGAAGTGAGTAGAGGGGTCAGGGGCAAAGAAGGGGTTGTTGATAACACACAAAAACTTTTCATTCAGTTTTTGAGAAGTTTGAAGAGGGAGCTGGTTGATCAGGCTTCCTTGAAGTGCTGATGCAGAAAAGGTAGGCGTTTTGATAGTTTGTTCTTTTATAAAAGTAGCCTAAGTATCAAATAAGGCTGAGGATGTTTTTTTCCAGACCTGTGGCAATCTAGAATGCTATTAATTTCTACAGGTGGAGAGCATTTTAAAAACTACAAGCACAGGTGTTTCAGAGGGCATGTACCACACAGGCTTTTGTAATATTTACTGGAAATCCATAAGGTGGAAAAAATCTTATGGTTCTATTGAAGACAGAAGTTTGAGAGTCATCTCAGCACAAGCTGAGGTAAAATTGGAATTAATTGGGCTGTTAGGACCAAGTAAAAGAGGGAACATGAAAAGAGTTAAACACAACAAACACATCCTATATTATAGTTAGAGCACATATGCCCTAGCTTTGAACAAACAACTCCTGTGTGGTAGCACAACAGGTGTGACAGCACAGCTCTCCAGAGCTGAGCACCACATACCACCACTGCTCACCCCTGCCCTGCCTCTCGCCTTATTTTCTGCTGTGGTTTAACCAGTATTGGAGGTTCACTTCAGTCAGCTCCACTGTGGAGCCAAGGGTGGTGTGTCAAGAGTTTCAGATAGGTGACTCCCATTGTGGTGCTTGTCTCTCCTTACATTCTGGCTGGGGGATGTCTGTCAGACCCACTGCCTTGAGGGGCCAATGCCCCTGTGCTGGTCAGGGGATAAGGAGCCTGAGTGAGTCTATTTTGAGGAGCCAAGTGCTTGAGATCAGGTTTTTGATGGAAAAACTTGTGCTCTGTAATCAAAGCCCAAAACCGGTCACCAGAGAGCTCCAGCCCTGATGAGAGTATTTTCAACAGAGACCACAGAGGTGTCCCTGCCCTAGGAAGCAGAAAGCCACATTTTGAGATTTTTAAACTAAAGTCTAGCAGGCTGGCTAGAAGCTCAAAGGACAACCTACAAGCATAGTGTCAGACAGGGTCCAAAAATCCTGGCTTGTCCTATCAGGCACAAAAGCCACCTGTGATTGATTGTCTTGGGCTTGCCAGGTGCTGCACAGGTCCTGAGGGGAATCTATGCATGATGGTGTGTCCAGAAACAAGTACAGATGAAAAGAAACTTCATGACATACAAAAGAAGGACATAACACAGACTTGATTTTTCTCTTGCGCTCGCATGAGAAGATTTTTTTGTTAAGACTGATGCTGTAAAGTTAGCTCTGAGAAAACTGGGGCATATTTTGTTTGACACAGCCCAGGAAAACAAAGAATGCCAGGATTGTATCCATTTGAAAGGATGAATCATAATTAACAAGCACTCACAGGTACAGAAGCTGGGATGTTACAGCCAGTCAAATGAATGGCAGAGGCAGAGAATGCTAAAAATAAAGAAGTGCTTGAAACCAGTAAAATTAATATATATATTATATATTTACTCTATTCTTAAATGTAATTATGGTATAATTAATACCATTTTGCCTATCTATCATGGCCCCACTAAGACAGCGCTTCAGTTTCCTTACTTCTTAGTCTTTTAATGCAGCAGTTTTGCTGAAAAGTTTCTGGCACGTCTGGCATGGAGCAATGTGAATTCTCTGTGGGTAGTCAGAGCAATGCCAACACTTGTCCAGACTCAGTGAGCTCCTTTGCAGCAGTACCCAAAGCTGTCATTGCACTGGAGCAGTATCACAGTAAACCTAAAATGGATGCAGGAGAAAACACCCCATATTGCCCTGTATTGCCATGCAAAAGATCTTCCTGCGGTAAAACAAACACCTTGCAAAAAGACCCCAGCAAGCCAGGGTGGCTATACCATCTCATGGTCACTGCAGAGCAAGGGGGACCCTGACCCTCCTCTCTTTAGAGCAGCTCGGGGCTCAGGGCTGTCACCACAAATTCAGATGCTTCACATGTGCAGGCACAGAGCCTGGGAAGGACCAGAAGAAGCTGACTGCTGCAGAAAGGCAAACAGCCTGTGCTGCAGGTGTCCTGTGCCAGGATTTCTGTGCAAGCCTGAAGAGAATCCTGGCAGGAGTGCAGGATTGGCTCCTGCATGAGGCCACGGGGATGACTGGCTCCTCCACTGAGGCCAGGTAGCTCTTACCTGCAAATGCAGACCAAAACCTTCCCCACAACTTGGGTATAAAGTGCCTGCTCTGGCAAGGCTGGCAAGCAGCATCCTGGTTTGGCCACTTTCCCAGGAGTCCCAGCTTGTACTGGGCCATGAGGCCTCCTGACGACTGTACACAGGGAGAGAACTAACCCCCTCTCCTCCTCTGGCTCTGGCTGGAGGGAGGGAGAGATGGCTGCTGGGCTGGTAAGAGCAGCTGAGCAGCAACTCCTTTTCTTATGAGATATTAAATTTTCTCTTTAGTTTTTCATTTTGAAATGAGCTGAAGACAATGAAATAAAACTCAAGTACCAGCCTGGCCACTTGCAGGAGGTCAGTTACAGAAAGGACTGGATAAAAAGAGATTTTCTTCTTGCATCAGGGAGACAAGGAGGCTGGTAAGGGTGCACCAGCAGTTAAGCACCCAACTGCATTGTATTTCCTGATGCAGAAGACCCATTAAAGCAAAGAGAAAGCCCTATACTTGCAAGGCCATTCCTAGCTTCTCAGGGAGGGAAAGGACTTGATTTACCATCAGTGTTCAAATAAATATGAGTGGTAGAACTGATGTTCCCCAGAACACACATCCATCTGTGAAATACCCCAGTGCTTGAAAGACAAAAAGATTTGGCAAGTGATGTCTCTTCAGCATGACACAGCTCTTACTTGAAAGAGAACTAAATTAACGTGATCTTTCAGAGCGAAACTTGAAAGTGATACCAGATTACAGAGCAGCTTCTTAGAGCTCCAAGTGCCTAAAAATAACATTTTTCCCCTTTCCTATTTATTTATTTATAAATTTTGGAAGAGCATCTAATGAACTGTAATGCGAATGGGAGGTAACATTCATCTAGTCCTGATGGCTCTGCCCAGAGTAATCAGGAGGCTGGATCACTAGAAGAGCATCTCTAAAGGAGGGGATCAATGCTGAGGGCACCATGTCCATCCTTTAGTCATCTTGGTGGCTTTTGTATGGTTTGGATGCCCAGGGTCTCTCCTGGGGTGCAAGATCACTCCAGTAGTGCTGGGGATACCATCTTAGCCAGTGAGCCCTGTGCCAGTACCAACCCGGCTTCTTCCCTGCCAGGAGGGTTTTTCTTCCCCATCACACGAGGAAGTAAATTCCTTGTATCCAAAGTCTTCTCTGACCTGCCGGTGCTTAGCTTATTACTACTAAGAGGTTTGTGAGTCTTAAATCATTGATCCTATTAGCGGGACCAATACTAGGAACCTGTAGGGAGTGCCGTTCCCTCTTGGGGCTGCCAAGTTCAAGGGGTAGAAATCACAGGGCTTCCTTTAGGTTTTCAAATGGCCCAGCCAAGATCAAGTGAAGTTCTGCTGGCCGACCAAAGATGTCCGGTTCAGGAGTGCACGGCTTTTCCTCCTCTGCTACTGCAGAGGAGGCTCCATAAGCGTCTGATGCTCCCGGCCGCGGAGAGTGGGTCTGAGCATCAAACCGACACTCGGAGAGCTTTGGGGAGGGGTGGTAAAGGGTATCTCCAAACGAGAGGAGGCTGTGCAGCTTTCCCAGTTGACGTGTGCTTAGGAAGCTTATGGTGCTCCTGACCTGTGCTGCTCCCCTTTGAAGCCAGCAAGAGGCAGAAGGGGAGAGAAAGGCTCCGGTGGAGGCGGAAAGCCGGCCTGCTGCAAGCGTCCCAGCGCCACCGTCCCAGCCCCTCTGCGGCAGCACCCAGCTGCTCCTCGGCCAAAGCCTCCTCTCCCCCCGCAGCCGGAGCCCGCCGGCCGCACCTCCCTCGCCTCGGCCCTGCCCTCGGTCTCTGCCCGGCCGGGAGGGCGGCGGGCCCGGGCCGCGGTCGGCAGGTGGCGGTGCCGGATAAGGCCGGGCCTGCGGGCGGGGAGCGGCTCCGCCGAGCCCCCGGGCCCTGAACGGAGCCTCAAGGGGCCCTGCTCCACCCGCTGTACCCCCAGGAGCCCGGCGGGCCCTCTCAGCAAAGCCGCTTCCCAGGGGCACCTCGGGCGGCTCGGAGGGCGGCACGGACCCCGCAGAGGGAGCCCCGCGGGCAGTGGGAGCCCACGCCCGGCATCAGCCGCCTCAGCCCGGGACGAGGGTAAGCGGGAGGATCTCCCCTGGCAGCCAGGGGAGGGGGACCTGCCCCCGAGCCTCTTGCTCAGACTCCTTGTAACTGATGTCCTGCCAAAGCCCCGGAGCCGGACAAAAGCCAAAACTGCCCTCTCTGTGAGCCATGGCAGTGGGCGAGGAGACCAGGAGACCATCCCGTGGGAAAGCAAGCTCAAACCCGAGTCGCCGATTACTCCGCGAGGGATGGGCAAAGAGAGGATGGGATTATGCGTTGTCTCCCTCACACAGGCAAAGTCGTTCACCACAGCTACTGTTGTTACAGCGAATACCAAAGGAATTAATGATTCATCACTTAATTTCCTCTTCCCCTCCTCCCTCCACCTTTCTTTTGCTTTAATAAACTGGTCTGGAGCCAACTGCAGCATCAGGTTAATAATGACTTTAAGCACCATTTATGCTGCTATCGCGGCAATTTAAATTGTCACTTTCTATTAAAAGGTCTAACTCCAAATGGGTTTAGCTGAAAGCATTGGCACTGACAGTGCAATTAAATAACGAAACTCTTTTCTTGGGATGTCAGTGCAAACACATTTTAAATAGGGGGTCAGAAGCACCTAGCTAATTTAAACTACAGTATAGCTTTCTAGTGAAAAACAATACCTGATGCAGGGAATTTTTTCCATGCTGTGTGACAGTTTTCATTGTGATTGTAAGACACTTAGAGAAGCGATGTGCCAAAGGAGTCCAGCAGCCTTTGAAAACCTCTCATCTTCGCGATAAACTTGGGCAGTGCTGCATAAGCAAAAGACATCATTTCTCAGCAGATACACATGAAAAGATATTCATCCTAAAGGACTCTGATTTACAGTCTTGATTTCCTCCAGAGAGATTGTAAGAACAAATCACTTTCCTGGGCATCCATGATTCTTTGTCTCTAGCTTTACTGCTTATCTTTCAGAAACGTACTATGGATGTTGCACCTTGCATGTCTCACATTCTTTTTATCTATGGCTCTGGAGTAATTTATAAACCATATTGTTCTGTGGGAAAACACTCTCCTGCATATAGGATTTTTACAACTCACCTGTAAAAATCACAGTTTTTTTACAAAAGTTCCTCAACTGGCTGCAAAACAAAAGGACTTTATTTGCAAGCTCTGTGTAGCAGCTGCAGTGCCAGTGCCAGGCTGTCCAACCAACTCCTCCTTTGCTCCTGCTCTGCCTCAGCTCTGCTGCCTCTCTGGGTCTGGCCCTTTCTTGCTTCACTGGGCAAAGACTGGTCCTCCTTTACCAACACCTCCTGATCTTCAACTCTACCCCACAAGTTAAGCTGTTCATTCTGTGCTACTATGTCACGTGTAGACTGTGTTTAACATCCCAATCGAATTACTTAGTGTGATTATTATAAATCACAGCATCACAAAAACATGCTTACTCGGCTTGTGTTGATTTTCCTTATTCCTACAAAAGAGGCAGCCTGAAAGCACAGCCCTTTGCTAGACATCAGACAGAATACCACAACTGCGATCCTCAGTGTCTGTGCCTTAAAGAGCAAGTTAAAAAATACCTGAACAGCTTTAATGGTTTATATTTTAATTTTAACAGTTTTAAAGGTTCTCCAGAACATGACAGTGTCCCTTTTGTTATGATTGCTGTGTTTTTTCTGAAGTGCATTTCATGTGCTGGGAATAAATAAGTTATCACATTTAAGCTCCCTCATTCTCAGTTGCTACAGTTATTGCTCTGAAGGAGACAGAGACACATCTTGAGATAAGTATTGGTAGGATGACTATGGATATGATATTTGTGTCTACACAACTACATTTCTAGCTACAGAGAACTCCACCTTTTGCCACTTCACTGAAAAGAAAAGATGCAGTGGCAGATTGATTTATGGCTGGCCCTTACAAATATAATATGCAAGAGAATAGAATCAAAAGTCAATTTCTTTGCAGAATTATGGATGTTATTCTGTTTTGGGTTTTTTTAAGAAAAGAGAAACAAGAAGAAAAATATACTAGTATTCTGAGGAATTAAAGAAAGGAATGAAGAAAGTTGTAGAAGTGGATCAAGAGTACATGCTGTTAGAAATTTTTACTTAATAGTTTTGTTGTCATAAATGCCACATAATTGTTCAAATGAAAACTTTTCATGAGAACAACCCTGTTTTCCAGTTTCAGTGGTGCTCTGAAACTTCTGTGCAATGCCTGAACTCTGCCTCTCTCTCACATTTGTCTTCTGTTTTTTCTGTCTTCAACCTTGCTGGACACACCTGGAGCAACCTGCTCTCACTGCCCCTGCGCTGAGTAGGGGAACAGAAGAGGTGCTCTCTGAGGGTGCTCTCTGTCCTCAAAAGTCCTCAGCCAGTATGTAATTCTGTGAAACCCAGCATGAAATGAGGTGTTCCTCCAAGACAACATCACCTGCTGTATCCTGGGTGTCCTGCATGCAGGTGATAGGGCTGGGTAGAGAACAGGCAGTGGCACATGAAAGCAGTGACTTTCCTGGGCACAGGCTTAGTTTTAGTCTCCTGAAGGGGTTACTGATTCTGTTTTCTCAGGGGAACACTCAGCTCCACATAGTTTTATACAGAGCAATAGATTTCCAGTGGGAGAGAAACAGCTTCCACAAAGGCTGCCAGTGGCAGTGGGAACCGTAGGAAAAAGCAAGTGAAGGCAAAGCAGACATCTCTTCTTCCAGAACTGCAAGTACCAGGAGTACATGTGTGCACTTGGGAACCATGCTGAGTATGTAACAATGCTGTGCTTTATGTCTATTTTTAAACATGAGGCACTATACCTGACTTTTAAAAAGGAAACGGGTTTGTTGCAAAGGAGTGTTGCAAAAATAGCCAAGAATTATTAAAAATATGCTTTTGGTTTGGATATATTTTCTCCAGTATTCTAGTTTATTGGACTAAGCTGATAAACACCTGATTCAGACACCTGTGAGATATATATAGATCTATATGTACATACATATAGATCTATATATACACATACATATATATATACACACACACACACCTTTTCCTGTATTCTTATTTTTTGGTGGTGTGGAGGGTTTTTATCTTTAGGATATAGAACACATTTTCAATACTTTTTAGATAAAAACATCTTTTAAAATCGGACTTCTATTTTGAGTGAAATCGGAGATTTTTGCAGAAAATAAGGGTTCAAGAAAAATTTGAATTGTTAAAATAATTAATACTTAAATACCAAGTATTCTAAAATTTCTGGGTTTTCTACAGAAATAAGTGTGGCTTTTGCAAGCATTTCACTGAATTAGTTTTACTGTCATGAATGTTTTCAGTCATAGTAAACTCCAAGCAATTGTTGTCAAATGTTTATATAATTTACTTTCTGGACATGCAAATGTTTGCACTGTAGAAATTGGCCCCTAAGTATTACCTGTCAGTCAGACAAGATAATAATTTTCTGTCATGAGACTTGAACAGCTTCCCCCTACCCCCAAATACAGAGCTCATCATTTGGGTGGAACTTATTCAAATTCTTGCTTCCACTTACAAAGTCAGAATGAATTGGTGGGGAGTAAATACCAGAGAAACTGTGAACTGACTGGGTAGAAATGAGAGAGAGAGGGGGGAAAGAAACAAAGGGCATCATAGAAATTTTTCTCTGAAAATTATTATGCGGTAACGACAGTTCTGAACCAGGAGAGATACCATATTATTCAGCTGTCAGCAAGGGCTGAAGGATGCTGAGGGAGCTGTGATAGTTGCTGTATGAAGGTGCTAGTCAACTTGTCAGATGCTAGAAAAGAGGAAATTGGTGGCAAGAGGAGATAATAGAAGAGGCAAGTGGAGATAAATCAGAGAGATGTTAGACTAAGGGAGAGATAACAGATGCTGCCATGGGAACTGCAGAGCAAGAGTAGAAAATCTGGCTTGGGTCTCAGATAGACCACACACCCTGAAGCTTACACATTAGCATGAACAATGTATCTTGTAAAACAAAAACGTGTTCTAAGAAAATAACAAAATGATGATGGGACGAGAGAAACAGGCTATCAGGAATGCAAGAAGTATCTGGAAATATTTCGTGACTTTGTCAAGACAAGAGAAAGATATGTTGAAATGTCTCTCTATGGTCTAGCTCATAGTATGTTGAATTTGCTTCTGCCTTTTCAGCTTAGTTGCAGTTAAAAAGCTGCCTAAGGTTACAGTGTGAGCAATATCACTGACACACCACTGTCTCCGATAGTTCTTGCATCTGAAAGCTTTCCTTTTTTTTCCCAGTTTCCTCAAGCTAATAAAATTATCTCTTCCTACAACTTTGCCTCACTAGCATGCAAAATGTCTGTTTTTCTTTCTCTTTTCTATTTTTCTTAACAATCTCTTTATAATGATCTTTGTCCCCTCAGGAACTCTGGAATGTATCTATTGCATGTCCTGAGATGATGAAATGTAAGAGGAATAAGTAACAGCTGTTTTGAAAATGGTTCGAGAAATAAGGAGAAATTGCCCAGCAGTGTGGCTTCTAGTGGCTCTAAATCATCTCCTTCCTTCCTGAAACAGATGCTGATGAAATTCACCTTGATCCCGTCTGTGCATTTGCATCGGGAGAGTAGTGTCCTGAGACAGACATGAAAAGAGGCTTTGCTGGTACTCAGACAGGGTGGGCATCTGGGTTAGGCTGCTGCAGCTGTCCTCATTCCTACAGAAATGCTATGGAAATCAGCTTGCTGCCTTCAGATTAGCCTGTAGAGATGGGGCTGGTCTCCTGCTAAATGTCAGTTTCTGGCTGTGGGTGAGAGCCCAAAGCAAGTCCTGCACTCTCAAGGTCCCAGTCCTCACTAGAAACATCCCATGGATCTGTCCTTCCTCTGCCTCCGCCTTCCTTACAGAGGGAGCAGAAGTGGGACGTGCAAGGTGTACCCAAGACAAAGGTGAGTCACCTCAATGTGTCTTTGTTGCCCCAGTATTCCACCAGGTCAGTGTGGACCTTCTGGAAACACAGGAGTGCCAAAAATCTGACATCTGGAGCTGGAATTTCTATTTCAGCTTGAAAGACACAATCAGGACCGTCCAAGCTGTCTACTGAAAGATACTGCTTTTGCTTCCTTATGGAAAGACAGGCTCTGAATTCACCTAATGAAATGGGCATTGAGCTTTTGCCAAAGAAGCCCCTCCTGAGTTATGCCAGATATGATGTCCTGAAAGTCCTGCTCTGCAGACTTCTGCAAATGGGAGCCTGAATCCACAGCCACTCAGGAGCTCGTGCCTCCATTCAGTATGACTGTGGTGTGTGCCTAAATGTTTACTCCAGATGGAAGAGGATGACAAATTAACACTTTGAAGTAAGTAGGATGAATGTGGGCCAGGAGTAGAAGGAAACTGCACTTAGAAAAAAATCAAGATATGTACACAGTAGATGACAATACTCATTCAAACCCTGTTCCACTTCAAATTGCTTTTAATCTCTGGCAGGTCTTTTGCAAATTTGCTTAATTTGTAATCTTCCATATCAATGGATCATGAGAATTAATGCTGTCAGGAGTATGTCAGTGCTGCTTAGGCAGAGTTGCATTAGGAGAAGGTGGCATTTTTGCAGCATATTTGCTTAAAGCACAAGAAATGAAGCATGGCTATCAGATTCCATTCAAAGGTTTGAAGGGACAGAAGCTCAGAGAAAATATAACTTCTAAATATAAATGTATGTTCACTATATGGTGCTCTCTGTTTATTTTTTAAGGCTGATGTGAACTTATTCTTAAAATTGTTTGGTCATGATTTTTTGTATTATTCCAGACTCCATTTTGCTCTTTGGACAGTCACAAATTTTCAGCTGTACCCCCTGACAGCTGCTAAGATGATGTGACAGCTGCTGGTAGGATATGATTATTTATAGTGATTTATGGCTCATTATGTTCACGAATAAGCTGATCTGAACCAGTCTTTTGGCTAATACAGATAATAGAGCTATCCAGACCCTCTCTTCAAACAAGGCATTTAACCTTACACTTTTGAATAAATCATAACCCTTCTGCCCAGCAAAGACAAACATTTGAATTTGGTTCCTAATTTTTTAAGTATTATTGAAAAATGATACAATTTCAAATAGGATAAACATCAGAAGAATTCACTTGTCTATCTGTGTGATGATTGAGAAACACATTAATGTTTCTTGTCCTCCTGCATCCATCTCTGGAGGGACCCTTTCCTGCAGGCAAGTGCACTTCTACCATTGCACAGATGAGAAAGCTCAAACTCGGGCTGCTTGACTTCTAAAATTGTTCTTGCCAAAACCAAACAGATATCACAGCTATAATCTCATCCACTGCATTCACAATTTCTGTCCAAATGAAGGCACAATGGAAACAAAACAGTTTAAGAGAACAGTATCATAAACCCCCAGAGTGATACACGTTATTCATTATCATGGCAGCACAATGTGAATATTTAGCTGTTTTATATTGGAAATCACAAAAAATGGCCATTCCCTTGGGAAGAACCAAATTGCTTTCTTCAATGCTTTGTTTCCCTCCCCGCTCCCCCCCCCGCCTGTCTCTGTGAGGTTGGGGAGAGTCAGTGGCACCCTTGGGGGTGACAGTGCAGGTACACCAGACACCAATTCCAGCAGGGAAAACCCCTCATGGGTCACCACAGGTTGTCAGAGATTGCAGAAACCTCCAGGTGTGCACAGAAAAAGGCTACAAGGTGTTTTGCAGCTTAGTGTTTCAGGTTTTCTTTTCCTTTTCTGCAGAACCACAAACAATTTAGCAAGGTTTGTAAGTCCTTGAGCAGGGCACCCCCGGCCTCAAGACAAGAGCTGCCCCTGGGTTTGCAGTTTGTCTGGAGCATGTTTCCTCAACACACACGGACCAGAGGCACAGGTACCGTTTGCACAAAGGAAGAGAGATGCACTAGAGACAGCCATGCAGCCTTTCTCTTGCCAACAAGTTCCATAATTTTCTGGTTTATCGTGACCTGTGTGTTATTTGATAACAGTGCACACCATGCAGCTATCCCTGCACACTTTAGGTGTTTGTGAGAAGCTCAGCTTCCAGTTTTCATCTGCAGAGAGTGCATCTTTGAGCTATTACAAATGTGTGCCTACTGTTTATTTGAAGCATAATTTTGTGTTTTCTTTCCAGACAAACTCTGCTCCAGATGCTCTTGCTTCTCTACCAAACCTATCCACCTTTCCCTTTGGTTCTATTTGTGTATGAACTACAAAAATTCAAAATTAGATGCAGATGTTTGTGCTCTTCTTTCACCTTCACAGTTCACTATGAACTCAGACAGTGCCTGTGGCTTTTCAGTGTCTTCTAGACCATGAATTTCCTATGCACATAGCAAGAGCTATAACATTGAGGTAGCTTTCAAACAGCAAGAAACTGAAAACATCCTTTTTCCTGACTGTAACTTTCAAAACAAAATTTCTATTAATTACTTGGGGAAAAAAACAACAAAAAAGTAGGAGCTTCAGTTTTTCACAAACTATGTTTATATAAAGGTAAAAAGTACAGTTTCAGGCTGTAGCACTGATTTTGTAAGTAGTGCAGGATTTCACCCAGGCCCAGGCTGCTGGCACAGGCAGTCTCACTGCCATGGTGACTAAAGCCCATGCTGACAATATTTTGTATTCATACATGTGTGCTCTTTTCTCCTTGCTTGGTGGTGGGTGCTCTGCTTGCTCCATAAAACAGTATACCCCTAGTTTTGGAGCATGTTGTGGTTTGGGTTTTAAATTACATTACTATATTTTAATTGTATTATTATATTACAGTTTTGCTCTTGTGTGTGCATGTTCTGGTTTTGGGTTTGGGCTTTTTTCCCCCTTCCCAATAATAGCAATACAAAGGGAGCAGAAAACATTTCTGTCATGTTTTGACCTGTTGGAAGAAATGCATGATGTGTCCTGCCCAGCACCTGGCTGCTGTGAAAAGAGCAGTCTGAGTCACTGAGGGCAGAGTGCCTGAGATGCCCCAGTCAGATTAGCATCAGTAACTTCTGGAGACCCCCACTCTCCCCTCCAGGAACCTGCTGTAAAACAACCTCAAGCATGGTTTTGGCTCTGCAATCCCTATTCCATAAAGAGGTCCTTAGCTTTTCTTAAAGTGTCCTGAATTAAGCTGAAAAGCAGAAACTTCCATAAAACAAAAAACCAACCAACCAACCAAAAAAAAAAACCCCAAACCAACCCAATGAATTTGTGTGTAATTTCCTCACTTGGAAGTACTGTGTTTTTATTTACATTACTTTTTTATTTTAATGATTTTCAAAATGTTTCATATTTCAAAATTTGCTTTGAACAGCAGATGCAAAACAATTCCTGTAGGAAATGTCAAGCTGAAATGTTTTTACATAAACCAAAGTTACAAAATAGCTTCCTGACAATAAATCTTTTAAAAATCACCCCTCTTATCAGAAGCCTCCCTTCAGATGAACTGGCATTTTTGACAAAAAACCTCAAAATTCTTGACAGCCCTCCTCTAGAAGTTGGGGGTTGTACATCAGGACTGCAAAGGAAAAGCCTAAAAAAATTCACCCTAGAGACAGAACTTCTTAATCCTTATCTATTCCTTTTCATGCTCAAGATCTGCGAGGTTTGTCTTGGCCCATCAGTGCCCTTGGACACATGCGAGATGCTCTCAGAGTGGCATTTACTTGGTCCTTAAGGCATATTTGTCTTACTGCTCATCAACACTCCTTTGGGGAAAAACTTTTTCCATTGCTGAAAAGCTCTGCAATCAAATATGTGTACTTTATCAGAGCAATGGCAGGGAAAATGCACTGCCTGTCTCTACTCTCCCTCAGGATGCTGATTATTGGCTCCCTCTCTTACCACCAGTTTGGGGTCCTAATTTTATAAGGTTCTTTCAGCTCTTTGTTCTGCTATGAAGTACTGTGAATTTCCTTTCTGTTGTTCTACTGACACATGCAATTGCTCCTAAGCTGCTTAAAAGGGGTAAGACAGGGCGAATAATTACTCGTAACTGGAGGAAAGTGTAACAATACATTAAAAAATGAATCGTTTGATTCTGTCTCTGTATTTCTCCCCTTTATTGAGCACCAGAAACTGATCTGCTACTTCGGAAGTAAGATAAAATCAAACCTGTTAGCTTCAGATTTAATGAAAGCCTCCCTCTTTTCTCTTTTATTGCTTCTCTACTGATAAGAGTCTTTGTCTAAGCTTTCCTCTTAAGAGCACAAAAGCTTCTGGCACACCTGATATTCTTTTTAAAGTAGAAATTTGTCCACATGAATAAGCACTAAAATTATGATTCTGTTTTGTTATCTTAATTCATTTTGTTGTAGTGACTGTATTTATTTCTTTTTATAGTTGCTGTCATGATGCAGATAACAAGCAAATCCCCTTATTAATTTCTTTTACAGTGATATAGATGTTCCTTTTCTTACAGTAATGAGCCACTTTTCCTGAAATGGGTAGTTTATTGCTGGTGGTCAGTAAAAAGTCAACAGATTTATAGTGGAAAAGGCTTACTTGTATGTTGGTCCAACTGTATATTATGCTATAGCTGAAAAACAGGATTAAATTTAATTATTAAACATGTACATTCATTTGAAATCTGAAAAAAATTCGTATCTGGTTCTTATCTGAGTATCCAAACTTGTAAGAAATGTGATGTACAGTCCCCTGTAGCACTGAAAATCAATGACTTATTTTTCTAACACAAATCTGTCCTGTTAGCTTGAACTCTGCTGAACAAAATTTCCACCCCCAGGACAAAACTCAGAAAGTTGATTTTCCTTCCCTGTAATTTCACCCAGTTCCTCCAAATTTTCATCTAGTGCTTCATTCTTGTCTAAAGCATAGCTTTATTTAGGCAGAGCACACAGAGGGAATCTAAACTTCTTCTAAAGAGAATTGGAGATATCTCTCCTCCTGAGAGGGAATTAATTAAGTCCAGGTTTTGGCATTATTTTCAAACATCAGTTTGTATTACATTTCCATTCATCTTTCATTTTTTCTTTTCTTTCTGTGAATGTTCCTTTTCCTTATATTTATTTCTCTGCATTCTGTCCATCAATGGGAAAAACGAATGAAAAACCAGTTACTTGCTTTTGTATTGAAATTTTAACCCAAGTTTAAAGACTCCTTTACACAAGTTTTTGCTGACATTATGAGTTTCTTGCATCAGTATAGATCACATCCTTTCCTACAAGCATAGTTGCAGGTATTTTTATAGAGCTCCCCGTGTCCACACTGTAGCAGAGGTACTATTGAAACTCTATCTCCTTTTCCATGAAATTGGTGTACAAAGGCAGCATTTCAACTCCAGAAACAGCACTTAAAAGGAAAATTATCTGTCCCATTAACGAGTGTTAAGCTCTTTCTGGGACAATTCAGTGAACCACTCGGTATCAGTTAGCCTCCAAATTGTCTTAAGCAAATGCAACGGGAGGAGGTTAAACAGTTCAAAATAATTTGTCTCTGTCAAACTGGCTGATTTATCTGTGTGATTGGAGGTCCATGACCAGAACTGTTAGCAGAAGAGAATCAGGTAGGTGCAGTAATCTTTCTTTCTGGCACCTCTGGAGTATGTTAGTGTACAACTCAAATCCTTTACTTCGTACAACTGAACCTGAAATGCCTACCTTGTTTTGTAACCTTACTTAGCAAATGCAGCTGCTCCACATACTGGCTTCTGTCCCTGGAGCTGAAAGTTGGTGGGGCCCTTTCAGAATCAGCTGGAACCTTCTCCAGATAATGTTCATTTTCACTGACTAAAGGAATGAAGGCATCTTGAAGTTTGTGTACCCTGCCAGGAGGTGAGCTAACCTTGCCTCAGAACTGTTTGCAGCGTTAGATTTGTGGTTGGACTCAATCATCCTAAAGGTCTGTTCCAAACAGAATGATTCTGTTTGGGGAGCTGCATTTCCCATCTTTCTCATCTGCACTGATGATGCTGATGTCTGCTGGACTTTCCTACAACCAGAATGCAATAGTCTATCCTATTTATCCTGTGCAATGGAGTTTTGAGTTTGTCCCGTGAGATAACCTGCAGGATCTTCTGCTGTTCAGTTTCTGAGCCAGGGCTGACATCAGGTTTCCTGTCTATAGTCTTGGCCCACCAACGAGGGGTAGAGGGGAGGTGTCACCTTCTGGAGGCCAGTGTTCCTCCTTCAGGGAGACACCACAGATGGCATCAGCTCCTCTGGACCACACACTGTGGGGCAATGATCACAACAGGCATCCTGTTCCACAGAGCTAAGGGGATCCAGCAATCCTGCAGTGAGGCGGGTGAACATGAAAGTCATCATAAAAATGAAAGAAAGCTAAGCATCTGCAGTGCTCTTTAAAAGACGAACACAAGTAGAAGCAAAGGGTCGAAGTAGAAGCAAAGGGTTGAAATAGAAGCAAGGTTTTCTTGAGAAGAAACAAATCTGAGTTGGGCAGTGTCTGGAAGGGGGCTGAACCCTGAAGTACTCGAAAGCCCCTGATCAAGAGAGGCAAGGAACTGTGTTCAGAGGTGGTTTTCATTCTGAGGAACTGTGGCAATCTCTTGATGCACCTAAATGGATAGGTGATCCATTTATAAGTACTCTTTTACTGCTGACTGTGTTTTTGGGGTTTGGTTGGTTTTCCACAGAAAGTACAATATATTGAACTAAAAGGTTAAACCAAAAACTGTAATAGTGAAGCTGGGAGGAAAACATACTCAGGCTCATTGGATTTTGAAGGATTCATTGCTGGTGTAGAGACAGCATTTGGCTTAGAGGGCAGTGCAGAGAGGGCACTGCTGAAAGGTCTGGTCTAAATGTGCACAGAGCATCAGAATTCTGGCTGTGGTAACAGAGGGATCATGGCATATTCTTCAGTTTGCTTTATTACATTTAAGCACTGTCAGGCAAATATTGTTGCCAAGACATAGTCCAGAATGTGAGGAAGAGGTGATGCACACTCCCCTCAGGACATATGGCAGCTTTTAAGGAAGTGGATCCAATGTCTGACCCAAAAATGGCAAATTGTGTCTCTAAAAAAAAGGAATCACAGTAGGTCTGTGGTTCTCATTTTAAACTCTATTTTGCATGAGAGACTCAGTACAAAAAGAGAGTTGGATGAACCCCTACAACAGCAGGTGGGAATTAATCCTTAACCTCTAAACTTCAACCTGTTAATTTTCTAGTTTGAGGTTTGAGATAGGAAACTCTCTAATGCCATGTTCACTGCGTGCTGCAGCATTTGTTCCAAACAGGTATTTCTGAATGTATTTCTTAATTATGACTGTCAAATCCAAAACTGTTATTGAGTTCAAGGAATTCTTGATTCTCTTCTACTTAGTGTAAGAATGTCTTCAACACAAGCATTGTCAAACCTGGTGCTGGAGACCAACAAAGTCAAACAGCTTTGCCTGTTCTCCTGGGGAACAAATTTACCCCCAAAGCTCCACAAGAAGGCTTTGCCATAGAATGAGCCCTTGGGAAAGATTGCCCCCACTTCTGGGTGAGCAGAAAGCGCCAAAGAAATGAAAAGCTGGTTGTTTGATGTGCCACAGAAAAATGAGTTTGTAGTTTTAGGAATTGCCTGATTCATATGGGACCAAGATGGAGATTTTTGGGTGTCGGTCCCTTGTCCTTCTCCTTCTTCCCTCTTCTTCTTCCCTTTTCTGTGACCTCAGTTCCTATCATGTAGTAACTGGTAGAAAGAATTTGGTTTAGATGAGACATGTTAACAATATTGATAGTTAGTGGATTTAGAAACAAAATAATATAGGTAGAACATTCCTATTTGATGATAAAACTATATAATCTCTGTGCACTGAGTGTCATCGGCCATTCGGCACCTGGATGCAGTGGAGACACTGTGTTCCTGAATCCTTGATAACATAGAATAAACAACCTGAAGCAGCAACGAAGTCTTTTGTTATTTTTCCCTGACATGAGGGATTGAGAAAACAAAGTATCCCAGGCACAAACCAGCTCTGTGGGGCCCAAAGGGGCCACTGCAACCTGGCTCATTCAGAAAAAGGAATTCACAGGTAAGGGATTTTTATTTTTAGCTTTCAGGAAATGCAAGGATCTGGCAACTAAAAGAGCAACAGATGGGAATCCTGTTGTGTCTGCTCAGGAAGAACATTCAAAGGCCTTGGGCCATCTTTTAATATCAGCAATTCTAATGAGCTTTTTGTCACATTTGGGAATATGTGATCCTCTGAAAATAGTTGGTTAAAAAAATCAAGCCAACTGTGTAGAAAATGCACTGTGTATTAAGGTCATTTCCCTCTTTCCTAGCAAATGTTTCTTCAGGATGAGAAAACAGAGTTTCAAATAGAAAATAAGCTGGAACAGTGTTCCCCAGATTTTACCTGTATCTTTCTGCAGCTGGGCAGCAGCAGATGTGCTGCATGGAGGATGCTCTGGGCAGGCTGTGAAAATTGGGCAGATACCACGTTCCAACAGCCAGTTACTGTCATTCTGTTTGGGACAGACCTTTAAGATGATTGAGTCCAACCACAAATCTAACACTTCTGCTGAAATTGAAAGGCTCTCCTCCTCACCTCTCACTGTAGTGAAAACAATGACAGCAATGCCAAGGAGAACTCAAAATAAATTACTTCGTTCTGTAACAAAGCTCTCCTGACAGTAACAGGACAGGCTGTCAGTAGCCTTGTCTGTCTTGCTCTCAAATCCTGCCACACTGGAAGGAACCTGCCTTCTCTCAGTTGAGTATCTGCTGGTGTTAGACAACAAGCAGTTCAGCTCTCCCCTGCCTCCCTGTGCTCTTGCAGGCAGTGTTTCAGTGTCTGGCCTGTCCTTCTGGTAAAACCCTTGGGAATCCTGTAAAACCTGCAAGATGGCAGCTTTTACCATAGGGGCCCTTGATGCTTAAAAATGTCCCGAAATTCCTCACCTCCCCACTTCAATTTGTTCAACTTTCGAGAACACCACCATGGCGAAGGGAGGCCTCCATATGTATTTTAGATTTTTCGTGTCTTTCTTTATTTATCCACAAATTCCTCGCAGTCCTTTGCATTTTGTCCCATGCTGGTTCATCGGCTGTCATTTTTGAGGACTGTCCACTGTGACCCCCGGGTCTTTTTCCTTCGTGGCAATCACTAATCACTGCACAGGTAATTATGACTGTCCTCCCACCCGGGGAAACCATTCTGTGCTCATTGTTACAGTGTGTCCCTGTCCTTTTGTAACTCAGCGCTGTAACCATTAGGGTTGAGATTTGGGTTAGCCAGTGTCTTGGAGTGACTTTATGGTTTATCCTATATTGTCTGCCTATGCCCAGAAAATGAATTTTATGCCTTTCTATGTCTTTAAACTGAGACTGAGAGGGGAGAGGAGAAAAAAAACCCCAAAAAACGGGACAGGCAGCTTTCAGCCCGAATATCCTGAACAACTTAGTGGGTCATCAAATTCCATAATGAATGATTTCAGTAATCATTCAGCTTTCCTGAAAATAGTCAGTCTGCAGAGAGAATCCTTCCAGCAGAGGAAGTATGTTGGAAAGTAGAGAACCTCTCGGTATATTCCTACCCTCTACTGTGCTCTTCTTCAGCGCCTCACCTCGTTGCAGCCAAGAGATTTGGAAACCTTTGGTGAAGGGCTCCATGGAAAGTCCCTCCAACACCTGCCGAGCAGCTTTCCGCCCGTGCCCCGGGGCTGGGGCTAAGGCGGACACGGTCCTGGGGATCCCGCCTGCTCCCCGGCCGGTTCCCGTCCCGCCTCGGCTGCCGAGGCCCGACTCCAGGTGCCCCGACACCCTGGGGCTGTAAATATGGGCCGGGAGAGGGCCTGCTGGGTTCCGCAAGCAGCTCCCCCGAGGCCGGGCAGAGGCGCGGGGAACAGCCGGGCAGAGCCGTGGCCGTGGCAGGCGGGGTGGGCGCGGGGTGGGCGCTCTGTCCCGGGCTCGGTGCTGCCCCGGGCTCGGTGCTGCCCGTCCCGCCGTGCNGCACCGCCAGCACACCGCGCCGGGGGCCGGCGGCCGCGCAGCCATGGAGACGAACGGGACCCTGCACCCGTCCTGCGGCGCCAGCCAGCCGCCCTACTCGGAGGAGCTTCTCCGGAGTAAGTGTGGGTGCGGAGGAGAGGGGGCTGCCCTCCGCCCGCCGGACACCCGGCAGCGGTCCCTGCCCGGCAGTGCCTACCCGCGGCGGGATGGCGGGGGCTGTCCCTGTCCCCTCCCTGCCTCTGCCTGTCCCCCTGTCCCTGTCCGTACCCCTGTCTCTGTCCCTGTCCCTGCCCGCCCCTTCGCCGTTCTCACCCGGCGAGGAAATCCCCGGGCGGAGGCTGGCATCCTTCTGTCCCGGCCGATCCTCCGCCTGTCTGGGGGCCCAGCTACCTCTGGCTTCGGGGCAGGGCGAGAGCACAGCACGGCCCCAGCCCAGGGGCGCGGGTGGATGTCACAGAACCGGGCGGGCGGCAGCGCAGGGGCCGCCCCAGACCTGCGGAACCAAGCGCTGAACCTGTCCCTGGCACTGCACAGGGTCCCGGGGTCGTTCCGGTGAGATCGAAAGAGTGGAGATGTCCACTGAGACGTGCGCTACCCCGTGTGCAGCCAAGTCTGGAAGTGCCGGGGTTTATGAAGAAGGTTAGGTTAAAGAGGCTGGGGCAGAGGCTCTGCTTTGCCTTCAGATAGGTTGCGGGTCTGGCAGAAGTTAGTACTGATGATGAGCATGAACTTCTCCTAAATTAAGCATGACTCCACTGCTGTGCTTTTTTCTGTCTCTGGAAACACATCCCTTGGGAGAAAACACACTTCAACCATCAGTTGTGGGTCAAAGTTGATATCCATACCCAGTGTCCATGGAGACATAAAACCTATCGCCTGTGTGTAAAAGTTGATATCCGTATGCAGCTTTAAGGGAGAAGCAGAAAAGATTTTGGTGAAGACATCAAGTTTTATCTCAGGTTAGGTATATCAGGGGCTTTTCCTTACGCTGTTAGTGTGCCCTACAAAATTCCACTGAGCTTCTAGTAAGTTTGCCTTCCTAAGGAAGTTACATGTAACATGCCTATGAATATATGATGGAAGCAGAGAACTGAGTGAATACATGTTTGCTTGTAGCCTACCTGGAAAAGTTCCCAGATCATGTATTTACAGTATTTATTTGTATTCTGTGCTATGTGTTTATTTCTGCTACATATTTACATTCACCTAAGGATATTTGTCCTAGAACTCCACCTTTCTGAAAGGGACTATTGCATAATGCTTTGAGAAGACGAAGGCGTATTCTTCTCCTGTACTGTCTGCGGATCCTGGAAAGATTTAGTCATGAACTTCAGTATTTGAACTGTTCTGTGGAGTCAGTGGTCTGCCCATGTAACTAAGGATGAGGGCAAGTATTTGCAGGAATAGGGCAAAGAAGCCCCTCAGAGATAGTGTTGTTACATTAATGTTTGAAATGCTTATGAAATAAATCAAAACTGTCTCTCTTCTTTTCTTTCTCCTCAGGCCTTGACCTACCAGGGAGATTTCTCTTTGCAACCTTGACTCTGATGACGCTCATTGCCATTCTGGTGTTTATAGAGGAAGCAGTCTACATTTACAGGAAAATCCCCTCCTCCAAACGATCAATCATAATTTGGATTAATGCTGCAGCTCCAGTAAGTTAGCATGGAAACGAGATAAAGTTCACTGTTGAAAATAGGGCTTCCCTGAAAATGTACAGGAGCCACATGAGCTTTGTCTCTGCCCTTCATACAACCTCACTCCCTTTCTCTGTAGGTGATCTCTACTACTTCATGCATTGGCATGTGGGTTCCTCGCTCAACCATGTTTACAGATTTCACAGCAGGAATGTGAGTATTCTGCTTGTTTCTAGATGTTGCTCCAAACCCTGAATTTCTTCCCTTTAAACATCGTCTGCTCTTGGTAACACAGTCATTTTGTAAATTTAACAATTCGGTAATTTTTTGTTTGAGTTGAAATTTCTTGGCAGCTCTTTACTGGGAGGTGGAAACTGCTGAAACAGTTCCCAGTGCTACAGTCCCGTAGTGTGGGAACGTCAGTATGAAGGATCTGTGACTTGCATGTAATTGATTCCTTGGATTGACAGTCTCTTTGGAGCAGCAGTCTGTCTTTCCTGTCTCTGCATGTCATGGGGAATGAAAGTCTGGCCTGTGACTTCTTCTCTGCACTTTTACTAATAATGAGCTGTGGAGGTCTATTATTAATGGTGCCAACTGAGCCCCTGATGAGTATATCAATGTAAAAATGTTCCACAGTTGTCCTGATAAAAGCGCTTTATGTGTGAGTATGACAGCTCTGGCATGCATAGAGAAGAAGGGAGAAATGTGATCCCTGCTTTCTGGAGGTGATGGCACAGCCCTGGAGGGCAGGACCAAGTAGGGGTATGCTGTGGCCTTGAGCACTTCACATCTGGAGATGGTTTTGGAATGCACTGCAACCCAATTTCACAAACACTCGGGAGCTGCTTCACCTCCTGTCACACTGCATTTACTAAAAGCATAGAGTAAAAGAGGAGGGACAACACAGTAGCAGGGAGCACTGTTGGCATGCAGCAGCATGTGCAGGTAGTGCAGATTGCCAGAAGCTTCCAACAATCCAGTCCTGTGGCACTTCAAGCATGTTTACATACCTCCTTCTCCACTGCCCAAGCTGCAGGCAGAGCAGAAGAGGACCTCTATTATTGATTGGATTTCCACGTTTGGTGGCGCAATCTGTAGTTCCTGGGTAGGGTTGAGAATGTGCAGCTGGGGAAGGAGGGAGAGGTGGAGTTGCAGCAGTTGGTGCTTTGTCTGCAGAGGAACCACACCCTGCCTGGGCCAGCACATTCGATGATAGCTATTTACATGAACCTCGCCATGTTTGTTGGTTGAAAGCCATGTTTGAGGAGGAAGAGGACTTGTTCTAAAAAGTTCGGACTAGTCAGAACTAGATAACTTATGGAAAAATACAGCCATAATGACTGGGGCCAGGAAAGCCTGTGCTTTAAGACCGACTCTGCCACCAGCCACCAGAGCAGCTTTGGGCAATTTCACACCTGCTCTGTGCCTCGGTTTATTCCTCTTTCAGTGAGATTAGGGCCATTCTGATCTTCCAAGGTGATGGAAAGCAGAAGACATCTCAAAGATAGAGCTGGAATTTTTATTGACTTCAAAGCATAGGCTGTAAAAACCCTGTACAGAAGGTGGCAGTGGCTGGTGCAGGCATACAAGAGACACACAGGCAGGTTTAAGCTGGAATTTTCTTCCTCTCTTAGATTTTTTGCCATAGTTATCCACAAGTTCCTGATGATGATGATTAAAGAGTGCGGAGGCCAGAAGATGCTCCTCAGGAGGTTTGAAAATGGTCAATTCACCATCAGCACTGGCCCCTGTTGCTGCTGCTGCCTCTGCCTCCCTCGTGTGCCCATCACCAGGTGAGTCATCCCTTTCAGATTTCCCACCTTGGAAACGGCTGCTGGAATTCAGCCAGCTTGGCAGGGCCAGGCTTACAGCAAAGCTTCCCAAAAGTCAGTCTCAAGCCATCTCAAGCTGTCTGTTTCAAACGGCATCAGCATTTTGGGGCTGTACACCACCACTAATTTATTTCATTTTTATAATGCAGAGGTATGTGAGAGGAGAAATTTCTACTCTAGAAAACCCAGTAATTGACATTTAAATTTCTTTTCATTCCAGACGGGAACAAATTTCTTGAGATTAGGTATTTTTCACAAGCAGAATTGTCAAATGGAGGCTCTCTTGATAGAAAATTGCTCTCTCTTCAATAAAATTGAAATGTTTCATTCTGATTTTGACTTTAAAACTACTTGATATTAAAATAATTTTTAGATGTAAAAGATGTAGATGTAAAGTGTAGATGTAATTCTATAAAGCTTTGTTCTCAATGAAATGGCATTGTCTGGTGAGGCAAAAGCAGATGTTGTCTTCTTCTTAACTTAGTATTAAAGCATCTTTGAGAAGTGGGGTAAGGATGGAGAGCTACAGGAGCCAATATACTGTAACATAAACCTGTCCTCATTTGGGCACTGCCTGGTGGAGCTCCTCCTCTGGTTAGTGTCACCCTGTCATTTACACACCACTCCACAGCCTGGAAGCCTCATGTATTTCCCGGAGCTTTCCTACTGGCACAGAGCATGAGATGGTTTCTCTCATTATAAGCAAAATCTGAAGGACTGAATGTACAAAAGAGAGTTTCCTGTGAGGTTGTGGGATTTAGTGTCAGAGCAACCTAGGGGACTTTATGATCTATTTAAAGGAAAGTGTCAAACAGAACACAGCATAGTGGTTTCTGATGCATTTTCAAAAATTCTATTTTTAAATTATAATAAATCTTCCTTTAACTGCCTCATTTGGTATTAGAATTTAAACTTTTGTTTCCCTCATTTTATTTTAATAGAGTAACACTAAATATTTACATGGAGAGGGTATCAAGAAGAAGAGCTGGTAAACTATTCAAAAAAATATACCTTTATTTGTTTTTCTTCTTATGTCTGTCACTCCCTGTATAGGTTGTAGTAACTGGGAACTTGGGAGAGAATTCTCTCCTCTGCCTTGCTGTTGTTCAGCGCAGTGGCAGCTTAAACAGGAGGATGTCAGCTTATATGGACTCATCTCAGGAGCTAGACACTGCCTACTGCTGCTGCCAGGAAGGATAGCTGTCTGTTTTTTAAAAAAAGGCTTTTTGCTCTGCAGAGGGCTCAGGCCTCCTTCTCCAGTGTTTGTTCCATTGGGAAACTCATCTGCTCTCTGCTTCTAATCTCTAGCCTTTTCCCATAGCGGGGTACCTTTTTCTAAAAAAATATTGGCAAGCTATCCAAGAGAAAAGTCAGTCTTGTGTTTCTTCCATAGGTATCTTATGGGGAAACAGGGAGCTACCCCAAGGGATTAATTCTTTAACGAAAACATATATATATATCTGCAGTCCTGGGAAAAATAACAAGGTTCAGATGAGACAATGTAACAACCCATGCAATAAGGAGAGATGTGGCAGAAGAAAAACATGGGATCACATTAACAAGGGAAACAACTCTGGCATTGCAGCAACTGCACTGTTTGTTCATATCTATTATTCTTTAAAGCCCTCTGGGAATAATAAATCTTTGAAAAGGCACACACTAAATGGCTGGCCCATTGCAGGTCTTTCCCATGTGTGTGTTTGTGCTGTTGATTATCCTGTGGTTATTAGCTATATTCACTGAGCAGTTCCTATAATTCCTGGTTCATGGCTATATCCTTTAGCACTAAATGGCAGCCAGTTGTCTGTGGGACATCTCTGCTGGCAGTGTCAAGGGCCCAAGGAACTCCAGTGAAAACAATACTGAAAGGATGGGAAATAATGCACAGTAATAGAGTAAAGCATGAGGCAGCTGTAGCAGCTACGGCTGCTGTCCTTTGGAGGCCAAAGGAGGGTTCAGATCAGTCAGCTTTCATGCCCTCTGTTAGAAAGTTCATCTGCCTCTTTCCTGGTGGCCTTTAGTGCTGGCTGGCCAGGTTACAGGCTGTCTTCTGGACCCACTTTATACAGAAGTGAAGGAATCCTGAGGTGTCCTGCTGGCCTTGTGCAATTTACCAAGTGAGAGAAAGTTCTTTTCTTCCGTTAGACTACAGAGGAGCAAACCCAGATGCTTACATGGTACTCTTCATGATGAACTAGAAAACTGCCAGTCCTTTCACCTAGGCCTGTGTGATTCCCTTTCTTGATCTACCACAGGACTAGGAAGTGACTGAACAGGCTGGTTTGCCCAATTTCATGGGAGAACTGAAATAATAAGGCAATAAGGCAAGAGCAAATGGCATCATTGTTCAGAAACCGGTTATGCAGCTACTGTCTCCCTGGTTGGCTTCAGGGCAGAGAAAGATATCATGTTTTGCCCAGCTTTGGTTAGTACGTACTTGCTGCAGAGCAGAAAAAGTACTATTTTTGAAAAGAATTTATTAAATAAACATTGGGAAATTCTTGGAAAGATTTTCTAATCTTGATGCTGTTCCTCCCCAGATTTTAGCCACATGCTACAGGAGTGGAAAGGTTTTGCAGTTGACAGTATCCAGAAAATGTTATTAGGGTTGCTAATAAGATCTTGGCCTATCTAATTTTCTTTTTCAATTTTTTTTTTTGGCCAGGCAAACCCTCTTTTGGCTGAAGCTGGGCACCTTTCAGTTTGCTGTCTTTCGGCCTGTGCTCATATTTTTATCAATAGTGCTTTGGACTAATGGCAATTACGTCCTTTACAATGTAAGTAAATATTTTAATCAGAGATGGTCCACAAAACCTATAGGTTTTAGAGCTGATATAACTATCTTAGCCTACAAGTAAACTGTGAAATCTGGGAGCACTTCCAAGTGAGTCCTTACTGTATTCTTACGAGATTTGAAGCATATAATTTCTGCCTTCCTTGACTCTTCTGGAAAGAAATTGGGCATCAGGTGGGTTGGGAATCAGATTATGCTCCAATATATTTCCCAGTTGGTATGGTTAGAATAGCAGGACTGCCAAGTTGCCCTGTGGGATGCATCTGCCCTGTATTTTGTAAGGTACAGCCTTAAGAAACAAGTGTATGTACTGGCATGTTAACAGGAAGCCTAATTCTATGTTTTTCAGCAAATCATGGTGATTTTTATATCTGTGCAAAATGAAAAGATAGTACTGTACTTCTGCTTTGTACCACATAACCTGCAAGATGATGGAGAAATCTGTATCTGATAATAATTTTGCACCTCTTGGATATCTCAGATTAAAAGTAATCATTTTTGTTGTTGTTTTATGGTATATAAAATGAATGACCCATCTGAGATGTCAAGCTGAATGTGCTCTCGTGAGCTGTTGAGCATTGCCAAGTACTGCTGGGGTCTTTGAAAAGACACACACTCCATGGCTGACAATTGCAATATTGAGGGTTGTGTCACTTGGCACCTCCCCAGGCTGAACACGTCTCCATGTTTGTGCCTGCAGGGGAGAGCCTGTGCCAACACTCCTGTTGGTACTGGGCAGTTTCCCCACGCAAAACCCAGCAACTGCTGCTGCCACCAGCTTTCATGGAGATAGAAATCAGCATTTTAACATCATCCAGTTCACAGCTTCTTCCTGGGAACAGTAAAGTAAGGTTCTGTAAGGTTTTGTGATTTGTTTCTCAGTTGTCTCCCAAAGGACCTGCTCTATGGATCAGCTGCTTCATTGGTGCCCTCACCCTTTTTGCTCTCTGGGCAGTTGCGATCATGTTCCGAAAAGTTAGGATTCTCCTTAAGTGTAAGAACATTATCCCAAAGTTCGCTCTTTATCAGGTGAGAACTTTAATTTTTCTCATAAGAATTTAACTTAACTGCTGACACAACTCTGTATCTCTAGTTTTTGCTTCTTTGTTAAAATTTTATAGTATTTTCCCCATTAAATACATTGTGCAAAGCCATATTTTTACCTGATTAAAGCTGTACCCCTTTGAAGCACTCTCCTTGGCCGCTGTTCAGTTTCACTTTGAGCCAATTTACCTCTAGTCTCTCAGGAGTCCTGGAGATATGAAAGCCATGTAAAACCTATTTATCTTTAGACCACTGAAATCACAACAGCACTTTCTGTGGGGCCTGAAGGAAGCTTTGTAGATGTGGTATCCCAAAATGCAATGTTAAAATGCTAGTTCGTACCTCAGAGAGGATATGTAGCATTGTGTGGGTGGCTGTTGTTTGAACTGTTTCATCATTCCACAATATTCTATTTTAACAGTATTTTTCTTGGCCGTTCTGTACTTCAGAATTAGATAATAATGATGATACTGAGAATCATTAAGTAGTAAGGAACAGAAGTACAGAGGTTAAATTGAAAAAGCACAGGGACAAGGCCACCCTCTTCCACATCACTCTGAATAGAGCCCAGTAGAATCCTTGGATATGCTTCCTTCTTGAACAGGACATACATCAAGGCTGGTTCACTGAGGCTGAGTAAATTATTAAGCACTTACAAAGGCAGTGAACAGGATGGTCACACCTGAAAAGCTGTGCTAGGGTGAATTCAGGTTTAGGATGGCAAACTCTGTTAATATGAGGGTTTAGACTCAGGCAGTTCCACCAGCAGCTGCAGAGACACTTGGATAACTCCACGGCAGTGAAGGCCTGGCTCAGTGTAATGTGATGCACAAGTGATGGTTGCTGAACTCAAGCTGTGAAGACTCCCTCATACCTTCTGGCAAAGATACCACTCTGATACAATTTGAGGACCACAACCTCTCCCTGCTGTGGCAAAAAGAGGAAACAACAGGAAAAATGTTATTTGGATCTTTCTTCCTATTAAAGAAGAACATAAGCTCGTGGGTCAAATTAACTGGCATTTTTAAAACATTGTTACCTATTATTCAGAGCTCAGTATTATTTTATCGCCGCTGGGAGGTCTGTGTATAATGTACCTCCCAAATGAAGGGCTGAGAAGAAACACTTTTCAAGTCCAGGATTAATTTTATACTCCTATTCAGTGCAAAATCATCCCGACCTTAAGATGAATTCTGCAGAATGTCAGGCACCCTGCTGGTAGATGGGGGGAAAGGGAGGGCAAACAAGGAAGAATGAGGCCAAAGAGGTTCTGTTATCAAAGTAGAATTGTTGTGTGAACTATAAACCTCCTTCTGGTAGCTAAGGCATTTGTTTTCCCTTTCTGGTGCAGTTTATTGTCATTCTGAACCACCTGCAGACCACTATTATCAACATATTTGCTACACAAAAAATCATTCCCTGTGCTCCACCACTCTCCTCTACAGCAAGAGGATCATGTAAGTTTTTGGGGGGAAGAATGTTCTTCATTTACTCATAAAAGTACCAGTTCAGCGTTACTAATGGCAATCTCTGGAGTTTCACAAAATACTAATTTCCAGGGATCACTAGCTTTCGGAGAATCTCAGTTTTTACTTCAAAAACAAGAACAAAAGTTTTATAGCTGTGATGGCTGTAGAGAAGAACTTGATAATGAGAAGAGCTGGAATCATAAATGAGAAGAAAAGAAATCAACATGCATATTTACAGTTAAATCTCTTGTGTTTTGGATGCAATTTATTGCACACTTATTGATGGGCAATACTGGAATTTTGTAACTGATGTCATTGCTGAGTGTGAGGGACATAGGGACAGGATGATAGAATCTGTTCCTTTCACACAGGTGAAAATTAATAAGCCAATTAGCCAATTATTCATTTTTTGTCTGGTAGTAATTTCCCCCTTCTGGGGGCTTTTCTTTGCCTCCCTTTTTTTTTTTTTTTTTTTGGCAGATATAGCCCAGCAGCTGCTCATCATGGAAATGTTTCTGATAACTGTAATCTCAAGGGTAGTCTATCGGAGAAAATACCATGACCTAGAGCCTCCGGAGTGTGCGGCTGAAGAACCCAGGGACAAGAAGCACCCTCCTAAGATTATCCTGAATGGTGAAGTTGTTGAAGATGGATTGCAGAAGGTTTAGAAGCCCCCTGTGCTCCTGTTCTGCAGGAGCTGTAAGCTCAGCTTCAGGAACTTGTATTTTCTTGGACCAAAAATAGCCACTGTCCATGTGGGAACAACTACTGTGAGCTGCAGTGCCGAAAGGACCAGTAAAGATAATCCTGTTGATTCTCCAGTGATATATGCATGGTGTGAGAGTTTTCATACCATGTAATTACTAAGATTTTATACGATTTTATGCTGTTACTGAGCACTTGATGGTGCCAAACTGTCTCACTGTATGATTTGATTTTTTAGCTATTAGAATGGCTATGATTTAGAGTTAATTCAGAGTAATTATTTTTCATCTGTTTTGGCTTTTTAAAATCTTATTTCGCCCTGGATTGCTGTCATATGTCCAACACAGCATTTTTCCATGCTTCCTCCATTACAATAGATCATGTCTCACTCACTCTGTGCCATGAGCTCACCATAGCTAATTCTGATCACTAAATACAGTCGCATATGTTTGTTCTGAAATCCCCAAACCCACATGGGCTCTCCACCTACTGAAACGATGATCTCTCTAGGGCAAGACTTTTTACATTCCTTGGCTAGTCACCTCCTAAGTTGGTAAATACACAATTACTGTTTGCAAATATGTCAGATGTTCTTCCTATGGATAGCGGGTTCTCTGTCACTGGCCTGGAAAAAGAAAGTAGGAGTTAGAGTCTGGGATGTTTTCTGCCACTGGTCTGTGATGTTACATGGTGCTTTGGCTCTCTGCTTGGAAAATGGGGATAATGATACTCAGGACCCTTCCACTAAGAGTGTCTGTGAGGATGGAAGTGCTTGAAAGGACTATTGGGGGTGCAGGTCACCAGCCAGCTGAACATGAGCCAGCGTGTCCCCAGATGGCCAAGAAGACACCTGGCTGGTATCAGCAATAGTATGGCCAGCGGGACCAGGGCAGGATTGTCCCACTGGGGAGGCCACACCTCGAATCTTTTGTTCACTTTTGGACCCCTCATGACAAAAAGGACATTGAGGTGCTGAAGTGTGTCCAGAGAAGGGCAAGAGAACAAAGCTAGGCTGATAGACTCACAGTATACTTTGGGTTGGAAGAGACATTTAAAGGTCACCTAGTCCAAGCCTCCTGCAGTGAGCAGGGACATTTTCACCTAGATCAGGTTGCTCAGAGTCCCATCCAACCTGACCTTGAATATTTCCAGGGACAGAGCACCTGCCACCTATCTGGGCCACCCATTCCCTTATTTTACCCCTCTCACTGTAAAAAATTTCTTCCTTATATCTAGTCAAATCTACCCTCTTGTCGTTTAAAACCGTTGTCCCTTGTTCTATTACAACAGGCCCTGCTAAAAAGGGTGTCTCCATCTTTCTTGTAATCCCCTTTAGGTAATGGAAGGCCAGAGTAAGGTGGCCTCTTCCCAGAGCCTTCTGTTTTCCAGTCTGAACTGTCCCATCTCCCTCAGCCTGTCTTCACAGGTTGAAGTGCTCCAGCCCTTTCACCATTTCTGTGGCCCCTCTCTGGACACATTCCCAACACACAGTAAAGTGAAGCTTTATTTATGGCTTACATTGTATTAAAACATTGCATTCAGTTTGGGAATTGATGGGAAATGAAATATTCTGAAAACAACTAGTGAACCACCTGAAGTAGAAATTGCGGCTGACTTAAAAAAAAGTTTTCTACTTTCTGATTGAGGTCAGAAACAATATTTTCTGTAATAACTGAAGGATTCTATTATAGTAGAAAACTTGAATTATTTTTGTTTTGAAATGGTTGAAGCAATTTTTATATTTAATCATTTTTTCTAAGTAGGCAGCCTGGGAAATTAATACAGATTCTTGAACTGCATTAATTTGAGAGAATCTGCACTTTTCCCCTGAAAAATAATTTATGTGAAAATTTTTACTCTGCATTAGAGTGCATTAGAATTAACTGGGATCAGCTAACTTATTTTTAACCTGAGAAATCTTCTTAATGTATTTTAACATTATGACTATTAGCATATTCCTAATGTTGCTTTACGAGTGTAATCTAGGCCACAGGTACATACATAGGCTTGAAGAGCAATACTGGATTCATAACAGCACTGGGGGATGGTTGGCTGCGAGTTCAATCAGCTTCAAAATTGGAAAATAAAATATTTTGAGTTGGTAAGACATCTTTGTGTTTTCTGTAGCGGTTCTGCAAGGGAATGCCTTGATGGGTGGATCTGTGGCATGGAAAAGCAGATCCATGTGCTGTAGCATGGAGAGTGCACTTGAAAACAGATGGAGTGTGTAAGAAGTGGTGTCTGTAGGTCCAGAGAAGGCTGCTGGGGCACTGCAAGAGTCTTCACTCATGGCTGTTGGGCTGACATCTGTCATGTCTCTGCAGTGCCTGTTAAATATATCTTGTAAACATCAGTGTGGGCCTGATTTAGCCACAGGTATCACTAGCTGTTATGTTTTTGGATAGTTATTTAATACTTGTTGTGACCTTCATCTGACATATTTCAGCAATAAAATGTACTGTGGTGATAGTCCAGGAGACTTTGGATTTGGCAGCAAATCTGTTTACTATGTACAGTCACAGAGATCTCATTCCAGAGATCACTTACTTACACAGAAGCCTTTTCAGAGGAAAATTAGATATATATTTTCTTAAATACACATCTAAGAGCTTTCCTGAGTTACAGCTTATGTGACTGTAGCAGAATGTGTGGGCCTTATTGTTACAAATTTTGTTTTCCTTTTTTTTTTCTAAGTTAAGTCTTTCTTGCCCTCCCTTGGATCAGACCAATAGCTGTGTCCTGCCTAATCCAGGTGCCTGGACAGAGGTGGCCTCCACTGCAGGGCCTTCATTCAGGTTCTCTTGAAATGAAAACATTTCAAGTCACCACCTCCAAGCTGGACCTGAGTCAGTTGGGGGGTGGAAAAACAAAGGAGAGACGGAAATTCCTCCAGTCTCAGTTCTGATAACCATCACTTTCAGGTCACTTTCAACTGCGTGTTTGTGGTTGAAGTATTTGAAAACAGTTGACAGGAGCTGGAAGATAAATTTCACAGCTCATTTTATACAGCTGTAGTAAAAGCAACGAGTGTTAGGGTGAGTGCGTAAATTTTATGCTGTGTTTGCCTGGGATTATTGCGTGAGGAAGGGCAAAGGTAATTTATCAGTGTTTTCTGTGATTAACAACATTAAACAGAGATAAGCATACCCAGAGGTGTGTGATTGAGGGTTAAGAGGCTTCAGGCATATGGAAGTAATTCATTAGAACATGGGAAAAGATGAGTCGCATGTTTTGGGAGTTCATGAGCTAAAGATGCAGGCAGGAGGGTGAACACTGGCCATGAAACCTCCTGGAGTGTTATGTAGGGGAATACAGCCCACACACAAGGGGGGGAATCTCTAACACCTTGTAATGTTGCAGGAGTGGATTGGCACACAGAAGCTGCTCAGTGCTCTTCTTTTCCACCTGTCCTTCAAGCTGTTAATTTCAAAGCAACAATAACTGAATCCCTCCTGTTTCAGAGGACCACGGTGTGGGCTCCTGTTGGCTGCAGCATGGGCAGTGCTGGAACCTTGAAGAGGTTCCCTCAGCAGACCTCCTTGCTAGGCAAGCTTTGCCATGCCTTTGTGCTTCTCATGTCTCAGGCCTCTCATCAAAGGCCTCATGGCTTAGTACCCAAAAGACGTGTTTCAGGAGTTAAGAAACTCTGCTGGCTACAGAACTTTCTATCCACACATCCCACCCTCCAATTGTCCTGTCTGCTCCTGTACCCTCACACTTGGCCCTGCTTTGTTCTTCCTGCTGGAGAGAAAAAATCACATGGGTGCCTCTCAGGGAGGATGTGCAAGGGCTCATGCCTGCAGATCCAGGACAGCTGCAGCCTACTTTCTGTACAATATCTGTTTCCAAAGAAAAGCCAAGAAGAAATACCCACAGCAATAGTTGTGATCCCATGGTTCCCAGAATTGGAGCAAGGGGAAGAATGTGGATAACATTATTAAGCTGTTAGGGAGTGTCCAAAGGAGGCCACAAGGATGGTGAAGGGCCTTGACGGGAAGGTGTGTGAGGAGTGGTTGAGGGCACTTGGTCTGGTCAGTCTGGAGGAGACTGAGGGGAGACCTCACTGCAGTTACAACTTCCTAGTGAGGGGAAGAGGATGGGCAGGCACTGCTCTCTTCTTTGTTGTGACCAGTGACAGGACCCAAAGGAATGGCCTGAAGCTGAGTCAGGGTAGGTTTAGGTTGGATATCAGGAAAAGGTTCTTCATCCAGAGGGTGGTTGGGCACTGGAACAGGGCCCCAGGGAAGCACTTATAGCAGCAGGCCTGAAAGAGTTCAGGAAGTGTTTGGACGCTGCTCTCAGGCACATGGTGTGACTCTTGGGAGTGTCCTGCACAGGACCAGGACCTGGACTCACTGACCTGATGAGTCCTTTCACAGCATATTCTGTGATTCTATTGGAATACAAACAATGGTGAATTTGACAAGTTAGGGCATAGGTAGATTTAGTGTAAGCAATAGAGAAGCCCTGAAGACTCACAGATAACAGACGAGACAGTAGTCATTTGCTACACACCTAATGCAAATGCTACCATAGGTCTGTTGCAACAATTCTACCTATTAAATAATTTGAGGTATTTGGCTTCCTTACCCTTTCAAAAAAGTCTGCTGCTTTTGCTGACAGCAATTGACATGTTCCTTCAGGACAGCTCATGGATCTGCTTGCTCCTCGATAGCTCCCAGGTAAAATGGATGACTATTTTTAAGACACAGTTTTTGTGGGGAGAGGGTTAGGTAGCATACTGACCTCTTAACTGCTTTAGATCCCTTAAAAAGTGTTAGCTAGCCAACTCTAGCAGTTGATTGAATCAGAAATGTTTTAGCAAAAGGGAATCAAAGCAGGCAAATCTAGAGGACTATGTTTCTACATTGTGCTGGTTCACAATTTGAAGACAATCAAAGCAGTACATTGAAAGAGCTCAAAACCTATTTTTGTAGAATATTCTCTGTTTTTCCCCCTTCTCAATTTGTTGTCATTTCTTTTCATGCAAAAGAATTTTTTACACCTATACTGATTCCACTTACTGACAAATAATTGAGCACTTGGTGTGCTGCTTGAAGTCTCAAAATAATCTTTATTTTTCCTCAAACAAGGAAAAGAAATCCCTGCTGTGGAAAGTGCATTGAAAAATGGGAAGAAGATTTTATTGAATAAACTTTACATTTTTGTGGGAGAAGTCAGAAAATTTTTGACACTATTTTAGGCAGCTTTGGCCAGTTCTAAGGAGAGAGAATTGTCCAAAGGCAATTTCCTTTTCATTTGCAGATGTCTTTTCCCTTCACAACTATACATAGGCTCCAGCCTCTAAGACCTAGCTGCCCAACATACCTTATGCAGGTAGGGTCACAGCAGATATAGAGAACTAGTGATAGGATAAAATTACTTTTGTTTCATTTAATGAAATTTAACAACAGAAAAGTGTCAGTTTCCCCTCTAGAGATTCAGGCATCAGATCATAGATATCACCTGGGACTAAGGAACAGATTCCATACAAGCTGAAGTCGGTGCAGACATCTTGGAAAACTGCTAAGCTGGGAGAAAGTGCTGCCAGACATTCTGCAGAGCAGAGCCACAGGGAGAAAGGTGAGGTTGCTGGCAGGGGGAAGAGTATTGACACAGAGACAATTAGCAACTCAAGGGTTCTCAATGACAAGAAACAGCACAAAAAGCATACAAAACTCTATAAAAACAAAACCAAGTAGCCCAAGAACAGCAGCTGAGCAGTACCGAAAATCAGCCCTTTCCAATCAGCCACAGAAGCCAACCCTTCCCCTCTTTGCTGAAGCAGCCCAGCCAGCCCTGGCTGCTCTGGTGCCTTATCAAGGGTGGCGAGCACCATAGCTTGTTAGCTCTACCCACGCGTTGTGCATATTGACCGATAAATCAGAAGTTTAACTCTTTTAAGCTGTGAAATCCATTTTGCTGGGGCTTAGTACCTAGCAGGAGGGAGAGCTGTTCAGCATAGGCAGCATCTCCTCATTTATCACCCTTGGCAAATCCATGCCTTAAGAGCCAAAGCAGAAACTAGAAAGAACATGGCAACAACTTCTGAATTTATATTAATCCTTTATTGCCAGTTACTGAAAAAGGTGAGTTTTGAGTTTCAGTGTCTCTCTGTAGCCTTGTCATACCCAGCCAGCAAAGGGTGTGAGCTAATTGTTAAATTCAGTTCAACAAGTTCCTCATTAGGGCAAAATTACCTGAGTTTGAAATCTGCTAATTTTCCAATCAGGGTGAGTGTTTGCACTTGTGATTTGGAAATAATTAACACATGGTATAACAGCAAAACCTACATAAAGGCTAATGGTAGAAGGACTAATTTCCTTGGCATGAAAGTGGTGTGTTGGTTTCCCTAGAGCTCTATTACTATCTCTTCAATATTGGTATCTGCCATGTAAGGTGTTCTTGTATTTATACACTGTTTCTCTACTTTTTAACGATAATTTTGAAAAATTAAACCATTATCTCCCAGGGTTGTATTTTTTTTTTTAAATTTTGAAATGTGCTGTATTTCTTTCTTCTACCTCCTGTTAATGCAGACTTTCTTAGAATTACTTGTTTCTCTTATCCCTAAGAGGAGACAATAAACTGATTAGGGCTTTAGCCTGAGTTCTGCAAACTTTAAAATGCACCTTCCCAGGAGATCCATGTTCTGATCCGTCAGAATATTCCTAGGAATGTGAATACCCTGTAGTACTTAGAAATAAATAATGTCCAGGTAGGACAATTAATTAGGAAACAGATACCCATTTACACAAGTGAAACAAATGCAGCTGGAAAACACAAACAGATTTCCTACCTTAGTTTCAGCTATTGACAAAACCCTGATCATCATAAATTCTGACATCCTGACATAGCTCAGTTGGTCAGAGCATGGTGTTAATAACGCCAAAGTTATGGTTTTGATCCCTGTATGGGCCATTCACATAAACATTGGCCTTGATGATCTTCGTGGGTCCCTTTCAACTCAGAATGTTCTGTGATTCTGTATTATTGGATAACAGTAGCTGGTATAAGCCAGGTATTTTTTCTGGTAAATGATGCTAGCCTTGGAGCTTAGAGCATGGCACTAGTACAACTCAGTGCATTAGTGACCTGTTACCACAGGGCATGAAAAGGAGAGGAATGACTTTAATCTCTGGTAGCCAACTCCACCCAAGTTTTAGTCCCGGTGTGAGCCTGTTGTGGCTATTGACAAGCAGGGTGTGACCGGACAAGTACAGACAAGGAGAAGAGCTCTCTCCACGTGAGCAGACCCCCTACCAGAGATCCAGTTTCAGCCAGGGGTGCAGTGACACAGAATGCGCTACATAAGCTCTGCTTGCCCGCGACTGGCACGTGGGGATTTGTTTTGCCTTTTCTCACAGCATTGCCTCTAAACTCCTAAGATCTCTGAGCAGAGCCTCCCACAAAAAAGAAAGCCATCAAAGGTAGGGCAGCTTTAAATGGCATCTGATCTATCAAAGCTTTGTCAAGCAGCATTCTTTAGGCAGAAAGGCTGCCCTGAGAAGCCCTGGGACAGAAACACTGTTCTTTCTGGGCAGCTCTGTCTTCTTGCTTGTCTACAGATATCTGTGGCAACTGTTTGCACTGAGATAGGAATTGTGTTCCAGGTTGTTGTGAGTCAGCTCTCGGGATTTCCCTTACTGGATTAGTATCCCCGACTTAGGTAACCTGTTTAGAACATTTCCAGTACCATTATTGTTCGGAGCTTTCTTTTCTCAATGCATTTTTAGATTAATTTAAATAGAGCTTGCTTTTCTTCTTTCACAGAGGAAGCATTTGTGGTTTGTGTCCATGTCCATTCACACTGCCATTCAAATGCTACACAGAGGTGGTAGGGATTTTCATTTTCATGCAAGCTGATGATGACTCCCTTCTTAGTTAGTTTTGCATTTTATAGCTCATTGCTTATGAACTACTGTTGCTCGTGAAATTCTGGGCTGCAAGTCTCATATTCCTTTTTCTATTGCTCTGTTTTTGTTCACCTGCCTACTTTTGTTCATAACATCAGCTGCTGCAGCTTCTGTGCTTCAAAAGAAATTGTTCACCTCTGGTCTGGTTGCTCTGGTTATGGGCAATATCTCCTAAGTCAAATACTCAGAGCTGTGAAACCATCTTCTTTTCCCCCTCTTGTGTGGATCATCCCCCCTCACTGCTCAAATTTAATCTGGAAAAGAGAGCACGGTCAATTGAGTGAGAGGGGCTAATACGTTAACATTCATTATTTAGATTGGAGATGATTTCTTACTTTCCTGAAGCTATTTGTTTTCCCTATGTACCTTCTCTTCTACTTTTAAAAAAGACAGAATTTCAGGTTCTGTTGAGGTAACATTGGCTGTTTCACTCTGGTTCTTACGGAGGAGCTATTGTGTTACAAAAGACACACCAGGCAACTTGGGGATAATTTTTTCTGCAGTGCCAGCTGCCTCAGGAGTTGCTTAGGAACCCACACTGTATAAGCAAGGAAGATCAAAGCCTTTAGGTCATCTGGCAGACCAAGTCCTGCCTGTTGCCTGCCTGGGAATGATGTTAAGGAGATAAAGCTTGACCAATAGTTTTCTTCTTCTTTTATCCTTTTGGTTACATGCTTCTTTATACTAGGCAACCTCTTCTTTCATGCTCTTTCCTCCCTTTAAAATTCCTTTATTGGAGGCCCAAAGATCCCAGTCTCCTGCCCCTGACCACCTGGGGAAAGTGGCCCTTACTGAAATGAGGGATGTCTGCCAAAGTCCCCTTGTGAGATGCTACCTTGTTTGGGTGCCTGCTGAGGGCCAAAGGCAGCTCTGAGCCCTCAGATAAATATGAGGTTAAGATGGTCTTTGCTGTCAGTCTAATTATGTGTCAGAAAACCAGGTGGCTTCTGGAAGCTGATAGTTGTCTCTTAAACCATTCCCTGCTTTTAATATAAATTGCCCTGTTGTTTAGTGCTGGCCCAGCAGACAGCATCCCTTGGAAGGCCACAAGGATGTGTGTGTTTTGTTCAGAACCCAAACAGCCAAAGTACTTTGTCACGTTGCAAGGCAGCAACCAGCAGCAGCCACAAGAAACCAGCTCTCAGGTGAGCCTTGCTTCTGCCCTGTGCCACAGCTTCTTCAGCAGAGCTGCATTCACAGGTCCCTTGCAAAGGAATGAATTAGAATTTTTCCTGTAATGATTTTAGTGGGATTTTGAATTGCTTTTGTAACATTAAAAAAGAGACATTGCTAATCTTTTGCCAGCAACCCATCATCAATTTTAGCCTGTCTCTCCCTGAAGGAAAAGAATGCTGATAAATGGAGAGAGATTAAAAGGATTTTATTTGGATTTATCATTCTTAATTTTCTAGACTTAAACCCTCTCTTTGAATGGCTCTTTTTGAGGAAGTGATTTGAATCCTTTATTAGTTTAATAGGATTTGGCTAATATTACTGACCTTATCCCATCCTCAAGCAGGATTTCCACCAACAGGCTAAACAGATTTCCCTGACGCTACGGCAAATCCTCTCTGTAAACTGTTGTAGCCGAGACTTGCTATCGGTGCTTTTCCTCCACGTGAGTAAGCAATCCTGTAGAAACTCTCTCCTAAGGAGTGGTGAGACAAGTGTGACTAAGTGTCAACTGGCTGTTTACTTTTTCTTTAAAATCATGTTTTAATTACTTTAACGTTTTCTTATCTTCTTTCCGTACTCTTCTGCCACCTGAAGCTGGATGATGATTCCCTGCAATAGTGTCACACTAAAAAAATCGCAGTGAGAGATGATTAGTAAAATTTGGTGTACCATCTTTTCCCTGTCTGAATTCCTGCATTCCTGGGAAGACACAGGCTGACTGCCTGGCAAAGTGCAACAGCTACCCCCATCCATAGGCTGTTTGCAGGGTTTTCTCCCTTTTCCAGCTGTTGGTAATGGCAAGCATGTGCAATGTGGTGTTCCTCCTGCCTCTTGCATCTCTTTTGGTTTGTCCTTTATTGCAGGTAGAAGAACACCTGGGTTTGTTTGACACTGTCCTGTCTTTCAATTATATTTTATCAGAGAACTGATACCTATCTTGCTTTTCTAAGACACATCGAAGTATGTATTCTAACAGATGTGAAATTTTTAAGCTGTGAAAATAATTATCAGGAAAATAAAATGTTTCTCATGGAAAAGATATTGAGTGTCCCCTATGGTGTTCTCAATGTGAAAAATGCCATTTTTTTTTCTGATGTGTAACAGCTGCATTGTGCATATACCCAAGACAAACCTGTTTGGTGTAGTCTTTCATGGTTCTATACATCAGTAAGACTTAAATCAACTTGATTTTTTTTTTTTTGCTGGTAACTTGTTTCAATTTACCTGTGCAGAAATGGTTAAGAGAGCAAGGGAAAGGGAGCTACCAGAGAAGTGCCAGCGAAGGAGTGCCAGTCACCAAGGATTGCACCTGGAATGCCCAGCAGCTTCAGCCTCTGAGGTTCCACCACACTGTCACTGGGATAGCAAAAGAGGCTGAAGTTTGTTTGTGCCATGATGGGAAATACAGTTAATCCCCATTTAATTTGTTTTATTCCACGTTTCTCCAGGGACTTCAGTACTATAGCATGAGAAGAAACTTAATTCTGCTAATGAAGTCAAAATCACTGTACTTGAGATAACTCCCCACTCCTGGTAGAAGAGAAGGACAAAAAAAAAAAAAAAAAGGAGTATGATAAAACAATTGTGTGTTACACCTCCACCCCCATCCCTCTCCCTTGTTTCCACATTTCTTCCCAGATGAGAATTTTCCTGTAGCAGCCACAGGGTAAGCTGTGTCCCAGATTACAGAGTGAATCTCCCTGTTGAATGCTCAGGGACTCCACCTAAGGATAAGTCTAAGTTTCGGTCTCTAAAGGCCGAAACTCACTCTCTCTTACCTCCCCCAACCAGCAACTGCAGGCTGAAGCGTTCGGCCTGATATCTGGGACGTGCAGGCGCTCTGCAAACCGGGGACTGGAGGGGTCGGTGCCGGCCGTGTGCCCGCCGTGCGCCCGCCGTGTGCCCGCCGTGTGCCCGCAGGCTGTGCCCGCTGTGTGCCCGCAGTCACTAGGTGGCACACTTGGACAGCTCACCGCGCTCCGTGCGCGCCGAGCCCGCCCCACGGCACACGGGATTCTTCCGTGGCTGCCTCTGTGGCTGCCGTGTTTTTATTGCCGTTTCCTGCCTTCATTGGTAGGCTTGCAATTTGTTATTAGCACACGAAGATCAATTTCTCTGCCTTCAGTTATAGTTAAATAATACTGCCGTCGTTAATTCTGGAGGAAGTGTCGTTTCGTCTGCTCTAAGGAATGTCTGCAAGCAGCGATATGACCCTGGCTGCCACTCCAGCAGCAGCCACACACCTGCTGGTTAGAGAAGGGTAGGGAGATCTGTGATTTTTCTGGGGGAAAATAATGCATGGTGCAGCCCCTCCCGGGTACTGATTTGAAAGAACAATTTTTACGGAATATTTGTACCATTTCCATCCTTTCACTTGCAATCCCCAATAGGACTTACTATTGCTGTCACCAATACCATAAACAGTAAGAATCAAAGCTTGTTTGCCTCTTAACCACCCCTGCAGAGGAAAAACGTCAGTCAAAGCAGGTGATGGGTGCCATTCCGAGCTCTTGCTCAGATCCTACTCTATTAGTCCTGCCAGATGGACACACCATCTCCTTTAGCATACAGTACTCCTGTGTGTTGCAATAATCACAAATTCAGTGAAATTATTCTTTTGCTTTGAATTTCATCCTCCTCAACACAAGAAAGTTAACAGCATGTGAGGCTATATACACCTGCAACTGCTGAACCCTGCCCTTCACGTGGAGACATGGTGCTGGGACCTTGTGCTGGTTCTCCAGCTTGTGTTGAAGTCCACTCCCCGCCTGGCACAAAGCAAACAACTCCTCAGGGATGCATTTTTACAGCTTTTCAGTCTCATTGTACCTACAATAACGCTTTAAATTGGATTAGCATGTGTGAAGCAAATCTCCTAATCGTGTTTCTAATGATGCCTTGGGCTGCCCGGGGGGCTGACCTCCGAGCACTCCAGCAGGATGCCTACTGTGGGAAACTACAGGGGGAGATGTGCTCCAGGAGTGCTCCTAGAGCTCCCCAGCTGCCAGCAGGGTGTCCCTGCCCACGGGACGAGCCTAGAGCTAGTCCAAAATGTGAACAATTGGACATACCAAGTCCTCAAAGCAAACCCTTGCACTGTACAGACACAGCCCTGTGGTGCCACTCGAGTGGCCAAATGCATGTGGCAATACTGTTACTGATGCTTAATGTGAAATTTCTCCCAGTCTTCATGTAGGAGCAGTTCTTGAATTTGTCTGTCAGTGATCTCCATGCTGTATGTTGTTTCCTTTAAATTAAAGCTTGTGGAGAATTTTGCCATTGATCAGTAAGAAAGTGCCTGCTGTGCAATCCTTTTTTCCCTCCTTTCTCCTTGCCCCTCTCTAAAGTACCAGTCAGGACTGTCCCAGGAATGTTCTTCTGCAGTGTTGACAGACATGGTACCAGACAGAGGAAAAATTCTATTTCATACAGAGAAGTAACATAACCCCCTGCCCTACCACATAGTCTGTGATGCCCCATAGTCTGTGATGCCACGGGATTGAAGCATTTTAAAGGCATGCTGCAATTTGGATTTAGGATTCAGTCAAACAGGGTAGCTGTTTTCAACCTTGCGAGTTTTCACCTTTTACCTTATCATTCTGGTTTGGAACAGGATAGTGTATAAAATCCAAGCTCAATGTGCCCTCTAGTGAGAGCCTATTCCTTCTCTCTTCTGATCAAAGAGGTACTGTCAGACTTTAATGCCCTAGTTTAATCTTTCTTTAAATATGGATAGAGAGGGCCTGTTGATACCCTTTAGTCATGGAAAAAAATTTCTCACAGCAACCCCTTCTGTTAGACAGCAATACTATCTAGTGATGCATGTTATCCATCTCCTTTTTAGTTGGTGGCATTTGGTAACTTTAGGTCTTGAAGTGTGACTGTGTGGCAAGAAGTAAAGCTGGGGCAGAAGGAGAGGAGGGAGAGAGCCAGGACTAGTGCTCACACCTGCAACCTTTTCTTAATGGGTCATTTTTCCTTGGGCTCCTTCTCCTATGCTAAAAGATTGCAAAGTTTAGAAACATACAGCAAATATTTGTATCAGCAAAGACATGCATTACACAGGTACAACTAAGAGGCTACTCAGCTAAGTATTACTCAAGCATTAGCTATGACTTAAGTTCTTAAATATAGGCTATTTCAGCTAATTATTACAAGTTTTACCAGGCAGGTAGGCAGCTGTTGGTTGGGGGGAAATTTTCATTTCCATGAATCTTTGGAGAGGACCATGATCCCTCACCTGGCCTAGTTGCTGTTTGCTGAGTCTCTGCCTTCTTTCTGAGGGTGTTGTAACTTTTGCCCCTCCTCAGTATTTTCCAGCTGTTACTGCCTTTACAATTTCACTTCTGCCTCTGAACTTACTTTCATGTGGCTTTAGCCTACACTCTTTCTTGCAGGTGGACTTCTGTGTTCTAAGCAAGACTCAGCCAAAGCATCGCAGCTGTGCCACTGCAAAAGCAAGCCTTGGGTCACAGGAAGATGAACATCTGGGCCACTGCTTCGCATCTGAAAGTTAGCTGCACATTCCCACCAGAACAAAGGTAAAGGCATAATATTGCTCTTTGTCATGACACCTAGACTGCTGTCATACTGATCATTAATACTGAGGAGGTTAAATTATGATTAGGGCAGGTTAGAACATGGCTCTGGATATTTTGGTATCATTATGAAGTTCAGGCTGGACAGCTCATCAAGACACCAGCAGCAGAGTCCTTGAAGTAACCACTGATTATATTTGAGGTGGTCTATCAGATAAACACTGGTTTTGATTTCTGAAAAAATCTTCTAGTGATAGAAAACATCTTACCGGCTCAGACATTGTCCTGGGGGTTGTGTTAACGCCTTAAGAAGAACAAAGTGTACCAGAATGCTTTCAGCAAGACTGCTGGTTTTGAAACAGGCTGTAACAGATCTGAACAACAGATTTTGTGTTGGAGTCTTTTGAGGAGAACAAAGAGAATATTAGAATATACACTTTGAAAGTTCAGACAGAAAGGAAGAAGACCAAGCTTTCTGGATGGCAGAGCAGAAAAGCCCTCAGATATCTGATCACTGAAAGAAGCACTTATATACCAGAAGCTACACATGCAGAGAATGAAGAATGTAATCTTTGTGGAGCAGCTAGAAAAAAAATCTTTGATTTGCTGGTTAATCAGAATGTACTGCAGAGAAATCAATTTAAGGATAATCTCATTTGCTATTTATTTCTGGCTCATATTTCCACAGGCCTGGATATATGCATTTCATCAGTCATCTACTCTGGAGAGGAATGGCATAAATTTCAACACATCTGCTATTTTTGCCTGCAAAATATTCAAAATTGTTTCTGCAAAAGCTATGGGCAGCAGTGGGGGACATTTATTTAAAGAAACTTGGAACAATGGATCACTAGCGATTAAAATAAAAATGGAAATTACATTCTGGATGCAGGAGGCAAATGAGTATTGCATTTACAATACTCTGGCATTTAGCATGTATGAACCATTGCTGAATAGTTGCATTTTGGAAAATTTGAAACCTGGTTGCCTTTTGAAAAATGCAGATTCAAGCTTCTCATTTTATGCTAATGTGAAGAGGTGAAGGAGAATACCAGTTTGTTGAAACAAGTGAATTAGCATGTGAATAGGGCGTATTGGACTTCTCCCTCTTGAAACCATGGCTTTCAAAGTACAAAGTAGGATTTAAATCTCACACTGTGATTTTTCTCTTTTCAGATCCCCAAATCATGTTACTTGTAGTGCCTTAATAGGCCTTGAGCCTGTACCCCATTGACTAGAGGTGCTGTCGTTTTTACTAATAGCCATAATCTACAAATCTAGCAATCAATGAAACAACCTGTTTTCTCTCTCCCTTCCTAATTCTTCTTTTGGGTCTCACTTTCAGTTTCCAGGACTGATGGTTACGAAAACACTTGCGAAGTAAGAATGTGAATGAGAGACCAGCCTGGACTCTCCCTCCTCATCAAATGCTTTTTTTTCAGAGGACTGCACTGTCAGCCTTGATAGAGAGGTTTGCCTTTGATGCTGATGTACTCCTTGCAAATAAGACAGACTTGCAGCACTACATTGCTGAGGAAGCTAGACGTCAGTGACACAGGGGAATTAGTGCTGCTAAAGGGAAGGGACTTAGGGAGGCAGTTTCCAGAATGTTTCCAGCACCAAGGTGACTAAAACCTCACAGCTCAAACATCCTAATCCCATACTGCACAAGTCAAGCCACCTTCAGCAGAGACTATGACATTTTTTGCTCATGTGAAGTAAAAGCTCAGGAATCTCTGCTGTGAATGATATTTCCCAATTAAAGCAAATTTTTGCCTTCTAAGATCTTCTCCTCCCTCTTCCCCACCTGCATTCCCCCAAATTAGCCATGGTAACCTGGCCTGCTTTTCAAATACCTGCTTGTATTTTTGCGATGGAGTGAGCATTTGCTTTCCTTCATTGCATTTTACTTGTCTTTGATCAATGATTAAAGCAAAACAAAACCATTGTAGCTGGTTCTAAGAGCTTGCAGTAAGTCTGGACCACTCTGGGCTGCTCTCAAGCTAAGTCCTGCAAATATTACTTGGTAAGATGTTCCCTGTCTCACCCAGCCTGCTTTTATTTGCAATTACATTCACATTATTTTTAAAACAACATTGTATTTGACAATTACATGGAGATGTCTCAGTTTTAGTTCTTATTTTTTGGGGTAATCACTGTCTTCCTCTTATGAAGTAACACTAATCCGAGCTCTGTAGCAACTGGATGTTCCCACTGCAATACCAGAGAGCAGTGGCTAAAATCCACTTGTGTCAGTTGGAAAGGTAGCAGGAGGTGCAGTTATATTAGACTGCTTTAAAGGCTATAAAACTCTTCTTTCCCCTGGCAATGCCAGTGTTTGCCTTTCTGACTAAATGACTGACTCTGATGAAAGAGCTGCTTTGCTCCATAGGGGGAATGTAAGTCACTCAATAAAACAAGTGTTTACAGTTATAAGATTACAAAGGTTGTTTATTTTTGTTTGTTTTTAAAATGGATGTGTACTTGTCTTGATTGCTCTACCGGGCAATAAAGGTTTTCTAATCAGTTCAGTGAAAATCTTGATTGCTACGGGATTGGTGTTGGTGCTGCCATGTATTGAGACATAGTGTCTTCCAAAAGGATTTATCATAAAACACCTGTAATCTTCTCAAGACAAGGCAATGTAGGTGGTAGCTGGTGGAAAAGAGCATGCCATTTTTCAGTTGAAGTCACCCTGACTGTCCTTTGAAAGTAGTAACTGGTGTCACATTCTTAAATCTGCTTTACAGTTAGCTGATTTCAACAAACTCAGTCTCTGCAACAGAGCATCAGAGAGCTACTGCTATATTTACAGTAGATGAGAGCCTATAACATGGCTGAACAAGTCTCATGCTGAAAGGAGTGGCTCTACTACTCCTCTGGTTCCTTTGTGGCTCTAGCAAGGATCTGTATAACTTCTTCTCTCCATTGTTTTGATGAGGAGCAGGGAAGTAGAACCACATCTCTGCTTCTGCAGATTAGCTCACTAAGGTGGCACAGCCAGAGACTGGGTTAGTGCCCTCAGCTGGGCAAGGAAACATACCTGGGAAAGGGATGGGGGGAGAGGTTGGGCAGCCCCTTGCTGCAGCTGAAGTGCTTGTGGCAAGGTGTGAGCCTGATACAGACATCAGCTTGTACTTTCCATTTGTTGGACCTGAGATTCAAAATTATGTGGCATTGCAAAGCCCAGCCACTGCAGGGAGCACACCATGACAACTCAGTACTGGCTTATCTAGAGCCATTAACTGCTGGGTGCCCTTCGATTCTTAAGCCTGAGCATTAGCAAGACAGCTGAGTGACTTTTGGCTGGGGCCAGGATGTAGACTCTTCCTCCGAGCTGTTTCAGCTTCTTAGCTTCCTAGAAATTGTTTCCCAAGAGATGTGTTAATCTGTTTTTATATACCATGAATGCTATTCTTAGTAGCTACTTTTGATTTGTGCAGTGTGGCAAGGCAGTATACAGTGCTGTATTGACCCAAATGTTTTACGTGCACTGTTCCCCTACGTGCTGCAAGCACACATCCTTATTCAGACGTGCCTCACATTTGTCTCTATGTGAACCTACATGAAGACATAAAGGTTGAGTGGAATGTCTATATTTTATTAAAAGAAAAGAGGAGCCTCTGTGATATCATGTCTATGGCAAATGTATTGGTTTGCATGGCAAGGATTTTGTAATGGAGGGGCTACAGTGGTGGGGCTTCTGTGAGGCTGTGAGAAGATTCCCCCATGTCCAGCAGAGCAAAGGTCAGCCAGGATGGACTTGCTGCTGGCCAAGGCTGAGCTCATCAGCAGCACTGGTAGTGTATTTAAGAACAGGGGAAAAACCTGCTCTGGGAACAGCAGCAATTGCAGATGGAGGAAGGAGTGAGAGTACATGAGAAAAACAACCCTGTGCACACACCAAGGTCAGTGAAGAAGGAGGGAAAGGAGGTGCTCCAGGCAGTGGTGCAGAGCTTCCCCTGCAGACCACAGATGGTGGGTCAGCTATCTCCCTTTAGCCCATGGAACACCATGGTGGAGCAAAGATCCACCTGCAGGACCCCTTGCCAGAGCAGATGAGTGTTCAAAGAAAGCTGTGACCCTGTGGGAAGCTGGCCCTGGAGCAGGTTCCTGGCAGGACCTCTGGACCTTTGGAGAGCAAAACCTACACTGGGGCAGTTTAGCTGGCAGGATTTGTGACCCCATGGGGGATCCACAATGGAGCAGACTGTTCCTGATGGACTGGAAGAGACAAGGTGTGATGAAATGACTACAGCCCCCATTCCCTGACTCCCTGCACCTTGGGGAGGAGGGTAGAGAATTTGGGAGTAAAAATGATATCAAGAAGAGGGGAGTGTGTGAGGGGTGAAGGTGTTTCTGCAGAGAAGTCCAGTTCAAATTTGACACTTTATCTTATCTGGAAAGGTGAAACTCAATAGTTATGCTCCACCATAGGTAACAGCTGTAGCACACACAAGATGGTGTCACATTGAGGTACAGGGTATAGATATCTGGGCTTGATTATGATGCAGGTTCAGCCATGAGTGCACCTGATGGACTCTTTTTTCCTTTTCTCTCACTTAGAAAAGTCATCTCGTATTTAATTCTTATTCATTATGCATGTGTTACATCAAACTACCAGAAGTCAATACTCGTCAAGTGGTTAAGAGCTGGGAAACATCTGCTGAACACAACCGGAAATGGCTTCTAAAGGCAAGCATTCAGCAAGCTTAATAATAAAAATTATCTGTGCTCTTCATTCTGCTTTTCAGTATGTCCATCACATGCTACTCTCAGCTTCAGCTGAGAAAAAAGGCATTAAACTACATGAATGTGGAAATGCTGTGGCTCATTTGTGTGTGACAACCTCTTGTTTAGCATGCAGTTGCTTAACGAAGTGTAAAGATGACTTTGGATCATCAGTAATTCCATTCTTATCGACATCCACATCCATATCTTTATCTAGTCTTTCAAAGATAATCCATCCTACAACAAACTTGTAGGCCTGAGTAATGTTGCAACATGGAGAAAGTAAAACTTCCAGGTTGTCAGGAGTCTGCACAGAATCCGTTTTTCACCTAAGAAGGGCATTTTATTACTCCTGTTATCTCAAAGCACTCATCTGCAAACAAACACCAGAGCAAAAGTTTTCTTCCCACCCATGAGGCTCTTGTGCAATGCTTTCTCACAGATCATCAAAATAATTTGCATAATAATTTGAATAATAAGCTCTGTGTTATGTTTTGTAGGTAGAACAGTTGAAAAAATGATTTATTTGTTTATCTCGCTAAATTATGCTATTTTCCAGTCACCATCTTCGAGGAGGCTCTGTATAGAGACACAGGATATTTTCCCAAATGGTGTTCCTGGATAAGTTATTCCAGTTCCAGCTGTTAGTAGCAGGTCTTCAAAGCTGCTTGGGGAAGCCCAAGTGGAGGCTACTACATTTACCAGGATCAGGTGCCTGGATATACCACATGAACAAGATGTATTTACTCCTCCCTTGGACTATGTATGTAAAGACAAATTAAAATAGATTTTTGTTTGGCATTGGTATCGAGCCCCACTACAGGCATGGATTTCAGCAACCACAACTGCATCCTGATGTGACTCCACCTTGTTAAGAGGATCTGAAAATCAGGGTCATGATGCAAAAACTCCTGTACAACACCTACCAGAAAAGCTTATCTCTGACCCCAAACTAGTGCTATTATAACCCTGAGAAGCTTTCTGTTTTGCTTACAGCTAATTTGCTATGTGAATGTACATAGACACAACACTGTGTTTGCCTATTTTCTCATCTAGGCCAGTCTACAGCTACAGTGTGCACACTATTACAGAAAATCAAGCAAAATATCTATTGCTGTTTACAGGGAAAAGAAACTCCAGAATCCAGCAAAAAACAGTATCAGCAAGAGGTATATATTTGAAGCTCAGGATATCAAAAAAGGTTAAATATGATGTTTAACTTGTGCTATGTAAACCAGTTCAGTTTCTTTACCGTGCACTTTCAAATCAGCACTAAATAAAAGGAATATAAGAAAATGAGAATAATAAAAGCTTATTGGTTGAACAAGTGAAGGACAATGTTTTTAACAGAGAAATAGGAAAAACTACAATAATTGGTTTAAACTTCACATGGGCTTAAATTAAGAGTAAAATATCCACCAATTCATGTGTAAATCGATAGAGTGATAAAGCCCAATGAACAGTAAGAACTGTAGGTTAATAAAACATATCAGGTCAGACAAATGTGATACCCAAACCCACTACAATTGCAGGTGTGTCATAAAAAAAGTATTTTAGTGCATGCAATGCTTATTGATTTCAGAAAAGCACTTGATACGATACTGAATTATAAAACTCCTAGCATTTGGTGCATGAGATACAAGGAAATATAATGGGATGAAAAGGAGATTGATAAATGCAGAGGAACAAAGTGATGCATCACTGTTCCCTAAGGGCAGATTTGCTATTGGAGCAGGGGCTCTTCTCAACTCATTGTCTACTGCCAAGATCTGGAAGAGGAGGCAATCAGAAAATGCACTTGTGCTTCCCTAATATTGGTTGGTTGGCTGGTTTTTGAGAGGAAAATGGCTGATGATTCATTACAAAGTGTGTATTTGGACTTAGATTTTTTTTTTATTAATTTGTCTCTTGGCACACAGGTTCCTCTGGAAAGTGCAGCTCCGGAGCAGGAATTACTCTCTGAAAGATTTTTAACATTCAGAAAGCTCCACAATGACAAGCATGACAGCTCTTCTTCCCAGTTGTTACAGGAGCTGAACTTCTGTGCTCTTTTATTTAAGGAATCCAAGGAAATTGGTGGATTCTCAAAGAAGAATGTTTTGATGTTTCTATAAAAACTGAGGTGTTTCCTGGAAGCTTTAGTTCTCACCTCATGGGTTGCAGTGAAACTAAAAAAAACAGTTTCAGGACAGTCTATACGGCAGAGCTGTGAAAGTCCTGGGAAATCTGCTTATCTAATCTTTCAGCCTGATAGATAATGTGTCAAGTGCCATCGGAGATGGGAACAACTTCCTGTGAGATTATGGTGTTTTTCAAACAAAACTGGTGGCTTCTTCTCGAAGATTTGAATGCATGGAAAACAAATCAAAGCAAAATGGACAAAAAGTGCATTTCTCTCTCCATGTGAAAAATTTCAGAGCCAAGATGACTCAACCCTGCTCCCCTAAATAGCAGATTTTATTTCATTTATATAAGGATATGAGAACTGCTGCTGCTGCATGGTAAACTTCATGTAGCAAGATCAACTCCTTTACAGCATTTTCCTTACGAGACCCCTGAAAATTTCAATTTTGCAAACAAAAAGGTGCTGAGATTATATTCTCCAAAGACAAAGGACGTGTGTCAGGATGTGGTTATGGCTATTCAATCTTAGTTTTGAATTTTTTTTTTCTTTGAACTTTTTTTTTCTCAAATCTAGAAATAGTTTTGAGTTTTCCCCGGGAGACTCCCTAGCAAGAGAAGGAAAGATAAAAAACCCAGAAAAATAATTTCTTTCACAGGCACTCCTCTCCCACTAATGTCAAACTAGTTCTGCGCTTTTCCTCAAAGTCTGTTGTCAATCTCATTTTAAAGGACCTAGTACAAAACCCAAAGCTGTATTTCTTATGTACCAGTGACTCTTCCTAAGCTGTTTCTGGAAAAGAAGATTAAATGTAAATCCTTGGTACAGGTGTACTGACTGCTGGTTAGATTCAGTTTTGCACATTTTAGATGCAAGTTAGGACCTTGCTGTGGGGTTTTTTGTATATTGGAATCGTAAAAGAAGCATCAAGACAGCATCAGGTCTTATGGGGAAGGGGTTAATCTGGTATAGCTCTGTGCCACTCAGTCAGAGCTCTGCCTCACTGGTTCCAATGGCTCCCTTATGGCAAAGGCAGGACAAAAATACAATGGCAATGATACTCCTGAATTCTTTCTCTCTGCATTTACTCTCAGTGGCCAGAGTTTTCTCTTCTTCATGCCTTAAAAATTTGAAAATAAATTAATCTATTTGTTTTTCTTTAGACATGAAAATTTTTTCAGCTATTAAAGAGTAATTTAGGTCTGTCCATTAATGCTAGACTCACAGATGGTATCATGTGATACAGAGCCAACATCACCTCTATGGTGGCACCAGCTTTGCTTTAAAGCAAATTATAGAGGACAGCTCTGTAATTGAAGAAACTGTGCAGTGCATACTCTAACACATCTGAACCAGGAATTATAAACTATTTGACTATTTTTGGTTACAAAGAGAGTCAAAACTTTCTTTAACTTCCCAGCTCTTAGATTTGCTGAATGCAATCTTTGATAGTGCCAGATGTTTCCTTTAGAAAGGCTGCTGAACTTTGCTGGTCAACTAACTAGGGTGAGGAACACTAAATACAGTAACTACCAGCTTTTGGTGGCAAAAATCTTGGTAAAAATTCTTTATTTTCTTGGGTAATAGACAAGAACGGCGGAAAAGGTAGACTATGGTAACAACAGAATGTAATACTACATGCACATTCCCAAATGCAATAACTATTCTAAACATCGTGGGTAGTAGTCCTTCCATAGTTACCCATCTGAATGCACAAACACAAGGAAGTAATAAATTATTAAAAATAAAACCAGACCCTTTCTGAAGTTCAGGAAAGCTTCAGTGAGGAACCTTATCCCCTTTTCACTCCATGTTTTCCCAGTGTGGGTTTGATCCACTATTTGAATTTACCCTTGAAAGCATATAATGGCAGGTAGGAAAATACAGTGGGGTTATTGACAAAAATCAGTACTATGAAGAGGAGGAATTTGTATGAAACATCACCCTATACTAGTTTTCCCTGTTCTGTGCTGATTTTTCTGTCATCTTGTAAGAGGTACTTCGGGACTATAATTTTCTGTGTAAATTTTCTCCAAATAACTGTTATCAGTTATTATTATTGTTCATGTTTCAATTGTATTATCCCCATTCTCAATGAGTGCTTCTGAACTTTAACAAATAGGGGTTATATTAAGTTCAATATAGGTTTATTTTTTTGGTTAAAAAAAATTACTATGAATTCCACAAAGTCAATGTGTCTAGAAAACACTAATAACCATGTTTTCTTGGTTTACAGTTTAGCATTCCTTTTCCCCTCCTCTGACATCCATACAAAGAAGTTCATTATGCTGAATCCCCTGCAGCTAGTTTATAGACCTACTACGTGTTCTGCAGTGAAATAAAACAAGCTTTGTTAAGGAGATTATGGCTCTGGTGTTTTAAAGGTCTGAAATTTTCGCTGTGAATAAATGTTAATTGAGTGATATACTACATGAGAAAGCTTTGATCCCTGAAAACAGAAGTGCATGTAATATAAAGGTCCAGAAAGAACAAGATCTGAAAATGTAACAAAAATGCATCTTTTAAAACCTCCATACCAAATTTGGCTACAAATTTCTGTAGGAGTGAATTTCTAATTTTAACTATCTGCTAAGAAAACTCAAACTTAGGGAGGACTTTCTTTTCTGGTACTTTAATTTTCTGGTTACTAGTCATAAAAGGGTTTCTTATTTATCCCTCTGGCTCCACTGAATTAAAGACAAGTCCCATATAAGGGGCAGCAAAGGCTCTTCCATGTACACTCTGTCATTAGGGTACACAGTCCCTCCCTCCCTCCCATCATAGCTAAAACACAAACCAAAGGGAGGCCGATTTTAAAGTACTGGCAAAGAATCCAGCAGTCAACAGTCAGCTTGAAATTTCTGAAGGTAGGAAACAACACAAAGCTTTTGCTTTTGCAAATATTCTCTACATCAGATCCCCTGTTTTAGGGAATTGCTCTGTAGCAAAACCTGATATTACTGCTTTTCCCTCTCAAAGTTTTTGTGGTTTGTGAGTCAGAAGCATTGATTTTATACCAACTCCAACACAGAAACACATGAAAAATTTTCAAGGCAAGATTGTTTACTCAGATTTAATTATTCATCTCCTTTGTCACAGTGATGGTCCAACAAAAACTGATTCTCTGATGTGTCTGGGGCTCCCTGGGAGCAAGCCGGGGCAGTGGGGCTGGGTGGTGCTCTCTGGGCCAGGACATCAAGGGCATCTTGTCCTCAGCGCAGGGTTTTGGCAAGCATCCACACCAAGACCCGAATTCCCTTACAGGTGTTGAGGTTTCCAGTTGCCTGTGTGCTCAACAGATTTTAACTGAACAAGGGACTAAGTTGTTCTGATTACTAAATGTAAAACTGGGTTATCTTTGACCCCTTGGTTAATTCTAGTTATTCCAGATTTGAATCTAACTGAAAAATACGAAAATAATACCCCTGGTAAAAGGGAGATGCTAAACACCTGAGAAATTCAGCGATGCTAATGTTAAAATTAAATTTTCTTAAAGGGGTAAATAATTTCTTTCCTATACACATGTAGAGGTTTTTTATCATATGAACAAAGATTCAGGGAGGTTCTCACAGAATGAGCTCAGGAAGCTTTTCTGCACCAGATATATTGTATGAAATACATAAAGAAGGCAGGTATGAGGTATGAGAAATCCAGCTGGTCCAAAAAGCAAAATTCATCATTTAATCCTACTGATCCCAGTAACATGTTGTATTTTGCATGGTTTATGCCACCAATTTCTCTTTATTTAGACAGATTGTTTAAGAACTAGGATTATGTGTATGCTTGCTGCTGTCCCACAATGGTAAAACCACAGCCTTTCCCATATGCATTTTATGTTCTCAAGCAAGTCTTGCAGACTTCTTAAGCACAAGGCCATGAAGAGCTGTTGGGTGGGTCTGGGTGGATTTGAAGGTGTCGAAAGTGTGTGTTTGAACAGTTTTTGGAGAATTCAATCTGTTGGTTACTTTACCAATTTCTCCAGTGTTGAGAGAAGCTACTGGGACTCTATTTGATGAGAAGAGGATACCTTTGTTTTGCAGTGACTTTGTGCGTGTCTGCGTTGTGGTTTTAGTCTGTATCACCACAGACAAAAACAATTCCAATTTTTCACACAGGTTGGCTAATATATGTTTAAGAAATTTCAAAAAAAAAATATTTTGTGACACTTTATATTGCAAAAATGATTTTGTGTTTAGAAAGACAACTCAATGGTTAACTGTTGTCTTGATACTTTTTGAAACTGAAATCACACTAGAACTGCTTAAAAATGTGAAAGATATATAAAAACAAGTGGCTTAAATGTTGATAATGAATCATCCTTTGAAGTTGCTAATTTCATCTTAATTTGGGAAATGTTGTTCTGTCTTTAACAAAAAAGGATATTGTTTTCTTCCAGATAATTCTGCAACTCTTTTCAGAATTATGCTCTAAATAAATCACAATCAAATCTTGATGAGTATATGACAGAAGTTTTAAAACACTTTTCCTCATCTGCCAAAAGAGCTTCAGAATTACAGTAGATGTTTCATTTTGTCAGTCTTGATTACGACATGCCTCTTCAAGCCAGTCATTCCTATAACCTACAATTGAAGTGATTTTGAAATGCTTTCCAGTTATTTTGTACATTAGGTCAGGATTTCTCAGTCTCAAATTCTATAAGGACATCTATCATGACAGAAAGGATGGAGAGAGGCTTCCAGTAACTGAAGAGTACTGGTTTCTTTTGCAAGTCAGTTTTAAAATTAGAGTAATATTATCTTGTACCTCCTGAAGTTTACATTGAATTCACTGGAGAAAAAATAAGGAGTTTGCGATCAGTTATTTTTCTTAAATGTACCTAAACCATATCATAGCAAAAAGCAGTCAGTGATACATTGTAATATCAATGCATTCAGTGATACATTTTGATTCTCCAGTACCTGGCTTCACTTTTGATTCCAGTTATCCAAATTAATATTAATTGTATTCAGATACTTTCTCAGCTAAAAATGGGACTTATTCAGGAAATTTCAACTATTATCACATGTGGTAACCTTTGTTCTGCCAGCCTCACACCTGCTGTACAACCTGCTGGATACCCGAGGGCTGAATTTTGGGTGGAAGCCAGCTGTGGAAGCACCATCTTATGGACCAGCTGAGATATATTAACCGGTCCATCTGAAACGTGAACAGAGGGAGTAGCCAGGTGGGGGTCAGGCTCTTCTCCCAGGTAACCAGCGACAGGACATGAGGACATAGTCTTAAACTGTGCCAGGGGAGGGTTAGTTTGGACATCAGGAGGAATTCTTTCACAGAAGGGGTGATTAGGTAATGGAATGGTCAAGGTGTTGTAAAATGTGAAATACATAAAATTTGCTCAAGAAAGGATATTCTTTGATATTTGATCTTTGTATGTTTTCGAGCTTAATCAACAAAAGGGAGATTTAATCTGTGAAACAGATAGCAGCTAGTAAGAAAGCTCTAAGTGATGTCCAGATGTCAGAATGACAAATAACTTCTTGGTAGAATTGTCTTGTTAACGTTTAGGGCTTGACATGCTGTGATGATTTCAGCCATAGAGAGAGGTTAACAAACCTTGGGGAGAAGGATGCCCACTGATAGTGGGCACAAAGAACGCAGAATTTACAGACCACAAGGACATCTAGCAGAACTCCCAACATTAAGAAGAAACTAATAAAGCCATCTCAGCAGTCGTGCTGAAATCAGCTCCAACTGGGTAAGAGGTAATTCTGGCAGGGGGAGATTGGGACCACTGACTCACTGACCACCGACCCAGGATACTCACTGTACCAGAAGAAGAGACTGAGCATGAGGGTTAATTAGCATGACAGGCGAGAGAATCATTAACCAATAGAATATAAGAACAGTGATTAGTAAGGGAACTATGTAACTTGCAGCCAATGACCACTAATTCTTTTGTTTGCTAAAATCTATGGTTAGTAAAAAGTTTTGATAGTTGGTGTGCCTCATCCATGGAATACCACTGAGCACCCAGGCTTGCGCAACTCTGAAATAAAGTAATCAATGTCCGCCTCGAGCGTATAATTATTGAGTTGTCACACAGCAGGTGATGAACACAATTTTTGCGGACAACAGAAGGAGGCGGTGGAGTCACCGTCCTTGGAGGTGTTTAGGGAAAGACTGGACATGGCACTCAGTGCCATAGCGTAGTTGACAAGGTGGTGTTCGGTCACAGGCTGGACTCGACGATCTCGGAGGTCTTTTCCAACCTAACCGAGCCAGGATTGTGACTCCAAGGACGGGCTGAGACACCCGGCACCCTCCAGGTCTTTTCCAACCTAACCGAGCCAGGATTGTGACTCCAAGGACGGGCTGAGACACCCGGCACCCTCCAGGTCTTTTCCAACCTAACCGAGCCAGGATTGTGACTCCAAGGACGGGCTGAGACACCCGGCACCCTCCAGGTCTTTTCCAACCTAACCGAGCCAGGATTGTGACTCCAAGGACGGGCTGAGACACCCGGCACCCTCCAGGTCTTTTCCAACCTAACCGAGCCAGGATTGTGACTCCAAGGACGGGCTGAGACACCCGGCACCCTCCAGGTCTTTTCCAACCTAACCGAGCCAGGATTGTGACTCCAAGGACGGGCTGAGACACCCGGCACCCTCCAGGTCTTTTCCAACCTAACCGAGCCAGGATTGTGACTCCAAGGACGGGCTGAGACACCCGGCACCCTCCAGGTCTTTTCCAACCTAACCGAGCCAGGATTGTGACTCCAAGGACGGGCTGAGACACCCGGCACCCTCCAGGTCTTTTCCAACCTAACCGAGCCAGGATTGTGACTCCNCCTCTTTCTTGCGTTATCCCCTGGCAGGGGTACCGTGGGGATGCGGATCCAAATAAGCGTTCCTGATCTGACGTTTTGTGAGCTTAGCGAGTGAAGGAAAGAGTAGGTTAATGGTCTTGAGCGTGAAAATTTAAATCTGCCGTGCAGTGCTTACTTAAAGCTCGGGCATGACCTCTTAACCGCACTTGTATAGAAAACCTGTTTGAGCAAAATTCAGAAACACTTCGGGAAATGTTGCTGATGATAAATAGCGTTTTTCTTTTCAGAAGCCTTGGAATGAAATCCAGGAGTGGCTTGTGTTGCTGTTAAAAACAAATGTATTTCCATCTAGATAACGATAAACCCATATCTGTATCGGAGGTTATTTGACTCTTGCTCTTTGACACAGGAGTTGTTGAGATTTTATTATCACATAAATATTGGTGGTAGAGTCAATGTAAAGGCTGTGTGTAACACTGTGAAGCTTAACAGAGTGTTCCTTCATTCCACTCTTACAGTAAAGGTACAAAAGGACAAAAATGAGCCAGTGTTCAGCCAGAAAGTGATTAAAAGTGGATACAATTGGACAATTATGGCAATGGTATTAGTGAAAGAATGCTGTAAGTAGAGAAAGCCAGTCATGGGCTGGATATACAGTCTCAATGAAATAGGGTTTTGTACCATTAAAAAAAAAAACAAAACCCCTTTACTTTACTTAAAGGAGAACCTGACTAGAAGGTGTACTTTCTTTCTCTGGTCTCCACTCACCTGAGTTTGTTATCTCTTCCCTACCTCTTCCTGTGCAGCTGGGCTTCTTCTCTAGCATTGGTGCTTCTTATGCTGTGTCTTTCTGTACTGACAAGAGCAACAGCTTAAAACTTAGAATATCTTTATTTTAGCCGTGGCACTAAACAAATTATGTCACCATTGCCTATTTGAAATGGGTTTGTAAATTGTTGCTGGGGAAGTATTGTTTTTTGTGAACCTGTTCAGTTGTGACTGGAGAGGTGTAAAGATTTCAGGATTTGCATTAATGCCTTGCATGTTCTGTCAGTATTTTGCTTTTTGTTAAGGATTTCTACAGTTCTGTGTTGTCCTGCATGACTGTTTGCCTTTGGACGTCTCTTTGGTGGTGGCCTTTTCATAGTGCTGTGTTTGTTTTAACGTTGTCTGTATTACTTTATGGTTTGAAAAGTGTCTTGTGATTCTCCAGGAAGAAGTAGTTTTATTTTACGATTTTAAGCCTATGTTACTGGAAATGAACAGAGAGAGAACAGGACTTTACAGCCTGGCCAACCTTCTTCTTTAGACGTGCTCCAGTTGTCATTGGATGTGTCATTGGAATCTTGTGTGTGTGTGGCTGTGTATTTAAGGGTCTTCATGTCCTGAGACTGACGGGAACCTATCTAGTCATTGACATTTCAAGCCTCTGAAGAAAAAAAAGTCTATGGTTTAGTCTTGGAAGGTCACCAGGAGTTTCTAAAATTAGTAGTTTTATATTGTATCAACCTTGCTAAACCTATCACCTTGATCTTAATAAGTCTTACGGGCCACTTAACATCTCCGCTTACTTACTCTTTAGTGCCTATGTTTACTTGGGGAAACTCAAGTAGGAAAATTACAGCAGTTTAAGCAAATAGATTAAACCCAGTGTAGTTACTTAACTTATGTGGTCTTAAATGTTTACAGCTTTGGGTAATTTCAAGTGCAACTGGAGTCCTCAGAGGCCTAGAGGGAAAACTGACATCAAAATGTAAGTGATAGTGCAAAAGTTTTCCCACTGGAGGTGTGGAAGGCCTGGACAATATGCACCATATTGTCAGGGAACTGTGTTACTTATATTTGAATGAGCCAAAAAAGAATCTGCTGGTGGCACAGGATACAAGTAGTCAAGAGGGCAAATATGCCAAGCATAAAGGAGCACGATACTCAAGGTGCAATTCAGTTGTGTTTGTTCATTTGTAGGAATGTTTGATGGGAAGAAGACACTGTTTTTTGGTCAGTTTATGGAGGCTACTTAGTGCCTCACTTCAACAGAAATGGTATTTTTAATTGAGCTATGTGAATGTAGTGCTTGTTTTACAAAAATGTGACTGAATTTTCAACAAATGTTGAAGAAGAGTAAGCCCAAAGGAAATATGTGAATAACCCTCTCATGACAGTCTGATTTTGTTGTCTGATGTACATTTCTCATAAGGAATTTGCACTTACTGTGATTTGGATTTCTGTGAAGAAAGTTTTTTGACTTAATTTCTGACGATAATGTGTTCCTTATGTCTTTTCCTTGTATTGGTTTTATTGGTTTAGGCTAAGTTGACTTACAAATTTGTGAAATTCTGGTGAGCTGGGGAAGAGAAACTTTGTATGTCTTGTGAGCTGAAGAGTCTCTTCAAAGATAGTTGGTGACAATGTATATTGAGGTGCAGCTTGGGCTTTTTAAAATTACTGACTAGCAGTGTGGGTTGTATGGAATACAGTTGTGAGCATAGTGAGGCTGTAGAGTCTCTATTCCTTTCCAGTGATATAAATGAATGATGTTTATTTTAAAACTTTGTCTACTTAATTCAGCTATTTAAACCACTATAAGAGACAGTTTCTGTTTAAAGTAGCTTGCTAGTACTAAAAACCTGTGAAGCAAACCAGAAGGCAGTAGTTAAAAACAGTGGCACTTGCTTGGTTTTTGTAGCTGAGTCCTGTTTGTGTCCACGTTCTGTTGAGCTTGCAGCTGTCTTTGTAGCTGCTGCGAGTGTGTCAGAGGTTACTGTGCCATGGGCTTGGGACCTCTGTGTCAGACAGTCTGAGCACTCACACTGTGCAGCTTTTTTCTTTTTTTCTGTGTGTACATTTTCTGTTTGCACACTCCTGAATTCTGTTCAGGCAGTTTCTTTTGTTACGAAGTGCATTTCATAAGATTCTTGTGCAATCTCGTTCCTTTGCAAAAGAGTGACCTTCTGTAAGTGTGTTTCAATATAAACAATTTTCGACCTTGTTTAATGCTAGCGTGTCACTCCAGGTTTATCCAGGCCTCCATAATTATTCTGCTCTGGAAAAAAATACAAAACCTACCAATTGGATTCAGCTATGTGCATCCAAACTTGGGTCATTCCTCTGGAAGTTGTTTTTGTAGATTTCCAAGTGCAGGCATTCCTTAATGACCCAGACTAAATTAATTACTAAAATATCTTTTCTGAAATTAACTTTTAAGTAGAGATGTCGTCTAACATTCAGGTCCGTGGCTCTTTGTACATTTTGGGGGCTAGACTGTTTGAGAAAAAAAAGCCCATTCTGGGGATTCATATTGATAGAGCATCTCAATTTAGATGTGCTTCAGCGTGTAGGATGGGCCCTAGAGAGTGGCAGGTTAATCCAAAATACCCAATACTCTTAACCAGCAACCATACACATGGGTAAACAATTGTTCAGTCCCTTGCCTGGGGAATTAATAACTTCTCTGTTTGAGGAAAATGGAGTTGCTTTTCTAGGAGTGTCCTAGCATTTAAAAAAGACAGCCAGAGACGTGAGCTCCTGGTGCCTGCACTGCAGCCTGTCCTTGGTGTGACAGAGAGCTGCACTAGTGCTGAACCCTACCCCAGCTGGCAAGCTCCACACAGCTGCTTGCTCACGTCAGGGTACCTCAGTTGTCAATAAAGTTACTGACAAATGTTTTGTCAAATGAATGGTTGTACTGCAAAGGTTACATATAATTAAGTGCAGATGAAGACACGAGCAAAATATAAATTGTGTAATCCTTTCATCATGCATGAAAGTCATTTGAAGCTGTGCTAGGGCTGTGTTGTGAACGTGTGCCAGGATACTATACTCAGGTAATCCTCTCATTGCTGCTGCTCAGCTGACCAAGTGTCTGAGACTTGTGAGTCTGAGGTGTATTTTGTCAGAAACACAAACCCTCTGCTTTTGGGGCTTGTTTACTACTGAAGCTGTCTTGGCCAGTTGCACCTAGCTATATTCTAGCCCTTTTTGTTTCATGTTTCAGATGAAATGCTTTGGATGAATTTTGTACCTATGAGTTTAAACTTGTTTTTTTCTTAATTCTTTGAACATGTCATATATTAGTGTTCATGTACCACAGAGTTACTGATGAGGTTGGATACAAAAGCTGTGCTTGTGCTTAAGACAGAAGATAGTGAATCACAGTGAATTCTTGTTGTGGAATGTGACTTAGGAGATCCTGATTTTGTAGGTTATAATCAAAATATTTGTGGTGACTGCTTCAGTTAGTGGCATTGAAAAATATCACAAAGGTTGTAATTTAGTAATTTTACTGTACTGAGAACAGCTAAACATGCAGCAGATAATCACAATGAGAGCTTGGAACTGTTGTGCCCTGGGGATATCTGGAGGAAAACATGATCAGTAGATGCTTCTCATTTTTTAAATACAGTTTTTGATATGAAATTGTTTAGTTCATGTGGTACCTATTAAATATACCTGTCTTGGGGTAGCGTGTAGGCCTCTTCTGAAATTATAAAAAGAGCAAACCAGATGTTGGCATTGCTGTTGGTGGCTGCCAGTTGTATGAGCAGTATAAGATTGGGGTTTTGCAAGAGCTTTTATGCTTCACATTGCCTTCTTGGTAGAGGCGTGGATCTGAGCTGACAGCCTGGCCACTGGAGAGGTAGCTGGCAGATACAATTTGAACAACAACATGTGGAGGTAGGAAAGTAGAGATCAAAACCTGCCTTATGTCTCCAAATATAATTACTGATCTTCTTATGGAAGATGGCTTTTGGAAGATTTTTCTATGCAAAGAGATATTGGAAGATTGTTATTGCTTTTTTTTAACAGAACATTAATGGAGAGGCTATGCATCTATAGTACTTGCAAAGTTAGGTCTAAAAGAAATTAAATAATTACCTGCAATTTATTGCTTGCAGTTGTACTTTTTCTGTTGCTCTCTGTGCATTGTCCTTAAAACTTTATGCTTGATTTAAATGCATCTTCAAAAAAAAAAAAAAAAGAAAAAACCTTCTTAGCGCAAATGTTAACTGTTGGTATGCTGACCACTGAGTGGGGTCAGGAAGATGAATGCTAGTCAGACATTACTGTCTTTTACTTTCATCTGACTGGCTTCAGCATCCAGCAGTTTTGTTAGAGCTTTTGTTGGTAGGTTGGGATCTTCTGATGCCTGGAATATTTTTCCTATGTGGTATATGTACATTACGGTGGAGTACCTTTCTTGATTTTATAAAGATAAATACATTAAATGAGCTATTTCAAGCCTTATGAAAATACCATGGAATTAACTCTTGTGGCTTTTCCAGAATTTTCAGTATAGTTCTCCAAATATGTCTTTTAGAGCTTTAAATAGAAGTGCTTTAGGAGTTTTGTGGAACACTGGAATAAGATTGTTTCACTACTGTTTAAAAACCCTTTGATTTTTACCTTGAAAGGCTACCCTTTGGTCACAGTGACAGCTGAATGTGCAAGCTGGATTTTCTTCCTGCTTTTGTTCTTGAATTCTTTTGTGGTTATCACCTTTCCATGTTCGGTCCTTCATTCCCTAGATCTGGGCATGGATAAAGTTTGCATTTCATAACATTAAAAAGGGTTTTCTTTGAATGGGCTGTAGCACAGCAAGTAAGCTGGAAGCCTTTTTGATGCAACTGTTATTTATAACCTGTTCCTATTTACAACTGCCAGTTGCTGGCAGGCAGCGATGTTCCAATACTATAAATAATATTGAAGGGTTTTATAAGGCCTAATATTGATTGTTTTGAAGGTCTGGAAGAGTCATTGTGGTTAGGTAACTTTGTGCAGCAGTCACTATTGAACTATGATATCAGAGATATTTGTGTGTGGGAGTATTGGGTAATACTAGGTTGTGGTGTATTTCATTTACAGAATTATCTGTATCAGTCACTTTTACAGGCTGTTTACTCAATGAAGGAATACTTAATTTCTGTGAGTAATTGAGATTTTATATATATTCTGAATTCAGTATTCTAGTATAGTTTCAAATTCCATAAGTTGCTGCAGATGATCAAACTGAATCACTGAGGTAATTTTTTTTCTTCCTCAAAAGCCTAAGCATTGAAAATTCTGTCTTCAGTAGGTGGTTTGGCTCATCACTCTTGCCTGTAAGCGTAGGCTAGTAGTGAGCATCCTTCAGCTAATGGAATTGCTTGAGTTTTGTTTACCAAAACAGCCAAAAATTTCTCAGTCTGTATTCTGTTTGTCTGTGGACTGATCAGAGGAATTGTGCAGTCCTCTGCCTTGGGATACTGGGAAAGGGAGATGAATTTTCCCTGCACACCTACACATCTGCATGCTTGAGCTTTTTTTTGTTCCCTGAAGCTGATGTGGCATATTAACACACAGCTGCATGTCTTGGGTGAAAGAGAGAGGACCAGAACTCCTCATCTGCATGAAGCAGTAAACAGTGCCAGTGGGTTTATTTCTTTTTAGCAAGTAGCAGAAGTAATGGAGAATGCTGCCTGATAAAAATTGAGGGCTTGGGAAGCTTCTTTCTGGAGGGACAAAAAGATAGTATTTGTAGCTATTGAAGATCTAAGAATGCATGGGACGTGTTATTCTTCTAGCAACTGGTAGAAATTGTTGAAATGCCTGCTTTCGAATAGATTTAAACTAATAAGGAGGCACCTGAAAATCTGAGATGAAGTTTTTATTAAAATGAAAATGAATTTGATAGCATTCCTTCTCCAGAATGGAAGAATTGATAACCAGTGATTTTAAAGCAGTGTAACTTCTACAAGCCAAGAAAACAGGTTGGTAGGATCTCTTTTAAGAGATAAAGAGGAGTATAAGATGATCTGTCAGTTTGAGAAAGAGCAATTCTGATGAAGACAAAAGATAAGAGAGCAGTAGAGCAGTGTTATGAAGTCCAGAAATACTGTTGATTGAAAAACATCATATGAAAGCTGGAAGCAAGGACATCTGTCTTGGGTTGTGGTACAAATAACAGCCAAGGTGAAAAGTCATGGAATAGAAAAGCAGATAAAAAGATGTTGAGATAATTTATAGCAACTGGGGAGAATGCTGAAGTGAAACGTTTTCTTGATGAAAGTAAGTACATAATGATAAAGACTGTTGAATTCATCTTTGCTTTGGTCTTCAGAAAAAGATGAATTGTATCCAGAAACATAAAGGAAATCACAACTCTCCCCTGACCCAAATTTTAGATAAGCTGAAATATGTCTAGATCCTCTTGGCCACTGAGTTCCAGTGGAAGTAAATCAGTTCTGTGTGTTGTGAGTAGCTGAACACTTTCTTCTGCAAATGTGTGCAGCCTGGTGCAGCACAGCTGGTGCTTAGGGGTTTCATGGAAATAATGGATGGCCCACCTTTGTGGAAGTGGGAAAAAACACTGCTTATCTTTCAGAGGAAAGGAAGAAGAGGACATTAGAATTGTCAGGTTGACTGAAGTAGCTGAAAAACTGAGCTAATAATGAAGTAATACATAGATAAACACCAAGAGATAATAAGGTAGTAAAGAGACAATAGATTGTGTTGGCCTGGTCTAATTTCCAAGTTAATTTGATGTATGCTAAGGCAGTAGCAATAGGTACTGTACCTGGCTTTTTATGAAGTTTTGGCACAGTCCCATGTGACAGTCTCAACTAAAAACAAACAAAAATCCCTCAATGTACAAAATAATGGAATAACTTCAAGGTGAGGTTGTTATGTCATAGATGTTCAGTGTTATGGTGGGTTGACCCCATCCAGTAGCTGGACACCCCCCCAGGTGCTTGCTCCCTTCCTTCCACCCCTCACTGGCATGGGTAGAGAATAGGGAAGGCACAAACAAGAAAACTTATGGATTAAGAACAAGACAGTTTAAGAAGGAAAGAGAAAGAGAAACAAGTGATGCACAGGCAGTCACTCACCACCCCTAGAAGCAGAGCTGTGCCTGACCAGTCGCTGTGTGATGAATGTCTTGGCTGACAAAGCAGCCAGTTTGTTATTGCTGGGCACGGCATCATGTCTTAGACAACATCCCTTTGTCCAGCTCAGGTCAGCTCTCCTGGCTCTGTCCCCCTCCAGCATGTTACACCCCCCACCCCAATCCTACTTGCTGGGGTAGGCACTGAGTGCAAGAGAGAGCAAGGAACCCTTCGTGCTGTGCAGGGCCTGTTCAGCCATAGCCCAAACACGGCTGCGTCACCAACGCTTCGAGTTACAGCTCCAGGGCACAGCCCTGTCTGGGGCACTGTCTGGCTCCAGCAGCCAGCTCACACTAATGTTTATGAAGAATAATTCCTAAATACTCTATGTTGCACTAGCAGTCATTGATCTTCACAGGACTGTCTTGTGAAGAGTGAATGGTGTGTCTCCTTGTCAAATCAGTATAATCCATCATAAAATTAGGCATCGATTTCGGAATTGTTTTATCTAATTCCACGGTTACTGTATTAGAACAGCTTTTCTTGTTGCCAGTTATGCTTAATATAATGGCCTTTTTTAAAAGCCACCTTTTCCTCAAAATTGCTGAAGTATTTTTGAGGCTGCTGTTCTTTTAAAAGTACATTTGGTTTCTTGTGTTTTTCTGGAGTCAGTTAAATGTCATTTTTCTTTTTGGAAATGTTGGGTTGAAACGATGAATTAGAGCACTGAACTGTGACTCCTGAAGTATAGTTCTCCTTTTTCTGATGCTTTTTGTGTTATAAGAGGCTATTTTATTTGTTCTTGTTTCCTTTAAACCTTTCTATGTAAATGTGACATTCTCTTACATTTCTTTGTTCTGTTTAAATTATTTTCTGTTAGTTTGTAGTTAATGTAAAACAAGCGACACCGTATTATAAATGCTTTCACTGGCTCAATTCATTAAAATATTCTTGTGCAAATTACAATTGTTGTTTTTCAGAATTAGGTTTAAGACTGTGAATCAACAAGCAAATTTTTTTTGCTAAAAATAATTTACATTTTAACAGCTACTTGTTTGTTTTAGTCCTTGTTTATACTTTTCTGCAAGATTTTTATGGACTGCAAAAATACCTTCCAACTCTGATAACTAACAGTGACATAGAGGAATCCTCTAATCGTTTTTGTAATGTGGTTTGCTAATTATCAAAAGTGTTTTGAAACAAGATGTTTAACAGTCTAATACATTTCACCTCAGTGAGACTAAAGGGAAACTGGAGCATGTGGTATTGACAGTATTTTTATGTAATTGGTTTTAACTGTGTGAGTCTTTGCTCATGAACATTAATTTTATTTATGCTGGAGATTTGGAATAGCTTTTCCTTTGGCAGGTTGTCAGGAACAAAAGGATAAAGCAGGGATTTGTATTTTTCTGGAATGGTTAGAGAGAATTATGGAAGTTTTTCATAAAGGTTAGGAAGGAAGTTGTCAAAGTTGTGAGAGCTTAGGGAGGGTGTTAAAAATATGGAACATATAATTGTAATCTTCAATGTGAAATAGATTTTTACCTCTTATGGGAAGAAAAGGTGATTTTAAGACCCAAGAAGCAAAACTCAGTCTTTTCTGGTCAGTTTATTGTAATAGAAGCTGATCAGAGCAACAAAAGGAGAATAAGGTTTCTTTGGCTTGGTGCTTTAAGCTTCATCTATGTCTAAAAAAGAAAAGTTTGACATTAGTTTTAAAATCCGGAGTCTCATCGGAGCAAAACACAGGATTTGTTTCATCCAGGGTCTCCTGTTTGAAAGCCACCAAGCCCCTTGTCAGTGGAGGCTGGGGCTGCTGTGCACCTCTGTCCTGCTCTGGCTGGCTGCTCCCTGCTTAGGGCTCAGGAGTGCAGGTGGAAGAGGAGCTGATAAAGTCTGAAGAGCCACGTTGTTTTGGTTTTGTTTGTCTGTTTTAGAAGCCCCTTGTGCCTGGCTAGGGAAGGAGTCTGGGTTGCGCAGATAATTCTAAGAACAAGAACCTGATCAGGGCCATGGTTTCTCCTGAGAGTGTTTTGGCTCTTTGCCTGTCATTTTCTGTGGGAGTGCCCGGGATACAGCAAGACAAAGTGTTGTGCTAAAATGATTCACCTGACTTTCAGCCTACTCCCAAATTGCTCAAAGGAAAGGCAGCCTTGGGTCTATATGTCTAAAAATAATACAGCCTTGGGTAATTGGTTGAATGCCTCTGCATTAAACTTTATAGATACTTTTGATTACTGTGTTGTCTCTTGGCAAATGCGTTAAAATACTCAAAAAGTGATTTTGTTAGAAGTGAGTGCTAAGTGGCAAAACATTAGTTTTAGATTAGGAAAGCTTATTTTAAAAATTCATGCTTTTATTTTAATTTGTGTTGTTTTGTTTAACAGTGCACAGTGCTGGTTTACAGCTTTGAGAAGTGGTTATCTGATAATCCATTCCCTTTGAGAGGGACAGACGTGTCTTTACTTGGGTCTTTCTATGACAGGAAGGATATGGCTTTAGGAGTTAAAATTAATGATTACAGTGTATTGTGCATCTGTTAATTGCTCTTGTTGATCTGTTCCTGTTCAGCAGTAAGTTAAGATGCTTTCCAGCACAGTCGGTTTCATTCAGAGCACTATTTACTTGAAACAGTCTTACTGGAGTTCACAAGTTATATATTGTTACTTATTGCATTATTTATTGTTAAATTAGTAATGTGCTAATAGCTAATGTGATAGTAAGTGTAATGATTCAATCCATGTTGAGCTGTCCTAAGTCCATGTCCTGCTGTGCTAAGGACAGCTAGCTGACAATTTTTTGTTTGCCTGCATTTATGTGAAAACATGAACTTACTTTTTCTTGATGCCAGTGGTAATCCTTAACATGGGCATAGTAATTAATAATCATAAGACATAAACTATCTTACTCTTAGGGGTTTTGGGAATAAGTGGAGATAAGTATTTCTTTCTGTATACAAATTCAAGAGCAGTTATATTTATTTTTGAACTTCTTAAGTTCAAATGTCTAGACCTTGATTATGAAAGGGATTTGGTCTGGTCATTCAGATAATAGGATATAGGCTAATGTATTCTCCTGATGAATGCTGGACGGAAATTTTCCTTTGGAGCAGGGTGAGCATTGCAGTTGCCCTGCCAGTCAAAGAGTGCTTGAATGTGTTCTTATTTGAATTGCACAAATTGGAAATGGTTTATTAAGCTCAACTGTTTCAGTACTTCAGCCTTTGTTTTATCCATATACCGTTTCACGTGATTGTTGGAAGGTTTAACTGGAAAGCTAAATAATGTGAGCTCCCTAGTCTGGATTGCACTTCGCAATGAAATGGCACAGAGTGCAAATCAATGGCCATACAGTGGTAACAACTGAGTTCTCATCTGTGAACATAAACCATGTAGATTGGGAAGACTCAAGCACCTCTATTGGTATGCTTCCCCTTATGCTGAAAAGGCCCAACTAGTTGTGGAAATTGGGATGAAAAAGAGAAACAAGTATTTGTGAAAGATTACTTGCAGACTTCAGTTCCTCTGGCTTTAGGCAGGTTTTCTGGCAGTAGTTCTTTGACAGAACTTAATTGACTTCATAAAAGTGATATATTTATTATAGTTCAGTAAGATGTAAAAAATATTCTTTGTTTTTAATTCTTCCAAGTTGCATTTTTTGAAACTTCAGAATTTCTCTGGGTTCCTTACTGACATAGAACTAATCTCTTAATGTGCCAATCATATGTGCCAATTGAAAGCAAGCCCTTAAAACAGGACACTTGTGTGAAAGCCTTGCAAAAGTTGGTGGAAGTAGCCTTAGAGAACAGTAATAGAACTTGGGCTGAAGCTTAATCCTGATGTGTCTAAAAAGAGTCTGAATACCTGAGGAGGTGTGGTTTGGGTCCTTAAATTTCGGATCCTCCATCTGCAGGCTACCTATGTTGGAACAGCTGTGCAGGCTGTGGTTGCTATTCTGTAGCACAGCGTGGTGGGTCTGGTTTCAAAATACAGGTTTGTAAGATGCAGTCTTGTGGTAGGGAGCAAGGGTCAACAAGAGTCAACATCTCCTCTTATATTCTCTGTGTTCTTTTTCCACTTGCTTCATCATCTCCATTGGGGTTTACAAAGCCCTGTCTGGTACCAAGCAAACAAATCCTGTATACTTTTTGTGGGATTGGTATTTTTATTGCTTGGTGAGATAAATATCTAAAGAGTATGCTGGAAATATAATCATTCCCATTGGGGAATAGGAATGATTTTGGACTTGGACTTGTTTTGCTGGGTTTTGTTTTGTAGCCACATTTATTGGGACTTTGCAAGTGTAGCTTGTTTTCTTTTAGTAAATAGCCCATGCTCCTGAAATAGTGTGTAATCCTTGAAATTCAGCTATTCTTAAGTTCTGCTTTCCTACCTTCAGCAGCAAGTTATTAGTTTTAGCTTTTGCTTAGTCTGCTCTGATGCATTGAGATTTTTGCATATTCTTTTGAAGATTTCTTCATCCTTCTGCTAACTTTATTTTGTTTGCCTATACCAGAGCTATAAAATATTCTGGAAGCTCGAGAGAAGAGAGTAGGTGTGGTTGATCACTCCTGCTTTCCTGTCTTTCTTCCTTTCTTTTGCCCTATCTAAAAGCAGCAGTTGTTGTTTCTGATCTTGTTTTTATGGATTCTGGATGAAGTCCCTTGTTTCTGGTATACAACAGGTGGGACTTTGAGTCTTAAAGTAGTACAGTGTATGTGTCTGGTGTTCGATAGATAGTTATTGGAGAGAACTAGACCTCTGCCTGCACTGAAAAGATTGAAAAGAGCACTTTGTTTCTTCTTTTCCTGCCTCCTCTGACAGATGAGTGTTAATATTCAGAAACTACTTATGCTTTTATGATGTGACCTGGGAAAGTCCAGTGACAGCCTGAGGATCTGACAACCATATAAGGTTTTTGAGCTACGTGACTTTGATCATCATTGTGAAGGACTGTTGCTGGAGTGTGTTCTCAAACGGTTATTCATGAATGTGGGAATCTGGCAGCTGAATGGAGAGTGTTGGAACCAGAGCTCATGGTTTCATGCTGCATTTCTGTCCTCTTCTGCAGCAAAATGGAGGTTTGTGTAGGGCCTTCTGTATGGAACTAATCCTTTTGTAATGTGAATCTTGGACAGTACAGTTTTGCTCTGACAGTTTGTAGAATTTGCCAGAATTGGATCAGGGCCTGCCGCATGTGTGTGAAAAGCCTCTGCATTGTTTGCGCCTCTTGTTGCAGAACCTAGAACAAAAGTTTTGTCTAAGTGCAGCTTTGCAAGAGCTGTCTAATTTGTTTTCCATTTCTTAGCACTGTAGCATAAAAGGTAAAAGTGAGGAAACAGAAGAGATGAGTAAATGTTAGAGAAGAGTTGAATCCAGAGAGGAGAAAAGAGAGTGGTGGGGAAAAGAGAGTGGTAGAGAAAACTGAGAGTAGAACTCTGTTACCTGAGTTTCCTTTGAATGGAAGGCCCAGCAGTGATAACATTGATGTATAACCCCAAAACATTCCACTTTTAGTCTTTTCCCTTCTGATGGCATTACATTTAGAAGTTCTAATGCATTTAAGTCTGTTCGTGTGACCTGTGCTACCTCAAAGGTTCTGAGTCATGTTTTATTAGCATGTTTTTCTTAATTTTTTTTTTCTTCCTCTGATAGCTGTCTAGTTGAATAATTGGCATGATTAATTTTTGGTGGAAACATGTAACACTTTTTCATATCTGGAAAAATTGATTTAATATTAATTGTAATCTTCTGAGTGAACTTTTTCTGAAATTTTATGTGTTACTCTTATTTAAATAAGTCTACTTATATTTTCAGCTTAAACTTGTGCAATGGCAGTCACATCATTCTTCAGGTGTATCATATTTCACTGCATAAGCAAATCCACCAACATTTACTCTAGTGAACAGTGACCATTCCAAATGCAGCAGTGTTTGTACAGGTACCATTCCCACGGTCTTTCTGCAAACCCTGGGTCTGTTGTGTGCAAAGCTGCTACACTGAAGGTTGTCCATAGAATTCACTGACGTTAGTTTGATGTAAAGTCCAGGAGATTGCTGCTTAGATCTTTGGTTTACTGATATATTTTCTTATTTTCATGATGCTGAAGACTGTGTCTGTTGTCAGTCCATGACACTGACTTGTTCTTAAACAAAGGAGTCTCAAGATTGGTATTGCAGTCTCTCTTTGGTGTTAGTTTTGAACTGAAGATTGAAAAGTAGCAGAGAGAAGGCCATGAATAAGCTCTTCTATGTGACTTTTGAATAGGGAGACTGATGAGCCTAGACAGGTAAGATTGTTGAGAAGATTGAAGGTGGTAGAACATTTAGTAAACAGTTTTGTTTTTTAGACCTGTGGTGACACTTGACATTTCTTTCAGTTTTTGTGCTAGCTATGCAGGCAGTAGTAATAACTTGAGGATTCGTTCCTTCACAAATATCTTGCTTTTTATTGTTATTTTACTGTCAAAGAAGCTGTTATTGTATATCTTAATTTATGCAGTCTATACTATGTTTTTGCTAACCCTGACTTGCTTCAGAGTTCCCGCATTTTGCTTGTTTCCCTGTGCAGAATTGCACTGCTTTGTCTTTGCAGGTGATTGACAGAATATGAGGTGATCACTTTCTTCCTCTTGGGTCATGAGAGAATTAGGGCTACAAACAATGTTAGGCAGTGTTCAGTCTAATCTCATTTCGGAGACTGAATCAACTATCTTAATGTAATTTTGGGCAGATGTTTACCTTCACTAGTAAAAGAGATGCCTAAATCAGACCAGGTTGCTCTCTTTTACAGTGTTTACCATGAAAAAGTTTCTACATAGTAAGACTTGAGTCTTCTGCAGTTTGAGTCTAATGCTTGTTTGGTTCTTGATGGACAAGGTTACTGCTGCCTCCTCTATAGTGAACTTTGAGGCCTTGGAGACCATTGCTGTGTTCTTTATCTATTTTTTCTTAGGTAAATCCATCAGATTCACTCATTCCTGTGTAACAGACTGTTTTAATGTTGTTATCTTGTTTTCTGTTGCATCCATCTGTGTTTTTATAAGATGCTTAGAAATTCATGTAATTTACCAGTAGAGTGGGATATTTTATGCGTGCTTTTCCTTTATCCTGTTGGGTCAAATTCTTGGTTAAGTTGCAGGCATTGTAGCTATGATTTTGGAGTTTTTTAGTCAGCTTGAAAGTGTAACTTCATTAAGTGTAAAAGTCTGAAGATAATCTAGCCTCTTGACCCTGAATTAATGCCTAATCTCTTAGAGAACGTAATTACTTTATAGGATTATTTTCTACCAGGAAGAATTGTATGGGATTGCTTTGTTCCCTGCAGGAGAGCAGGCCTGTAACAAAGAGGTTTTATCTGTCCGGTTTGTTCTTTTTGTTGTCTTAATATGATATTTATTAAAAGAAACTTGTTTCAATGCCTAATTTAAGAATTTGGTCTGCACAATTATTCCACTTTAAGTCACAAAACTGAATTACTGTTCAATTGCAGTCAAGTATTGCTGTTTTACAGACAGTGGGAAAGAAATGGTGGTGGGTGTGTGCAAAATTCTGATCCCTGTCTATCATGAGGGGCCTTGTTTTCCTTTCTTCTTGGCTTTGTGGATAAGAAGTGTTTCCCTTTGAGTCTTCTAGTGCTTCCATTTTCACATTTTTAAAAGCATGCTTTTAAAGAGTTTTAAGTTTTTGGAAATAAAGCTAAATAGAGCCCTTGATGCCTAGTGCAGTGTAGTTTCCACTAGGGCATAGGATGACTATTCTTTCTTCCATTTGAATTCATACAAAGTGGATCATAGTTTCATGTATTTGTATTCTTGAGTAACTTATTGAGGGTTGCAGTGTAAATCAAGGAGGGGTTATTCACAAATTTAACTTTTGCTTTAACCCTGAGAGAGTGATTTCAAATTCCCTTCAACTGAAACTGATAGATTTGGACTGATTTTAACCTGTGGTGTTTAAGACAAAAACCTGATTCTGGCAACGTGTATTGACCCAGCTGAAGTCAGAACAAAATTGAGAAAGATCACTGTATATTTTGAAAAATAAATGGAATGACTAGATCAAGATTAAAGCCAACCTTGGAAAAAAATTAAATCTGAGTGTAGGCTAAACCTGCAGAAGTCTCATTGCAGCCTATTAGAGTGCTGTTTCTGGAAATAGCTTTAGAACTTGTTCTTTATCATGCAGGGAACTGTCATATAATTTATGATAAATTATATAAAGAAAATACCTAACATACGGTCCTAAGGGACTTTTTTACTTAGTCTGATGTCCCTTCTTTTGATGGGTGTCGTTGAGCAGGTGTTGCTGTGAGGAACAGCAGCCAAGGAACAGGGTTAGGACTCAGTTTGCTTTTGTTTTGAAAGCTGGAGGGTATCTAATTACTGCTGATCCTAGTGGGTACCACTCTCTCTGGCCATGCATGTCCACTTGTTAAGGCAGGTAGCTGACCTGATGCTAAATGCTGAAACAGCTCTGTGGAGGCTCTCAGATAAACTGACTGCAGGTAAGCAGCTGGTACAAGGACCATGTGTCCCAAACCAAACAGAGGAGCTGAACTTAAGCTCTGGAGTAAGCTTGTGAGCTGCGAAGGCTTAAACCAGAGCTTCCTTTCCTTCTCCTGCACTGAGCATGCAAAGGGACCTCAAAGGGCTCTGTACCAAAAATGTAAATGTACAACATGGCAAGGCAGCTCCTTAAAGAAGAGGTGGTTTACAGCTGCAGGGGTGAGACAGCCTGAATAGAGGTATGCCATTGCATGTGGGAGGAGAGGACGTGGATCTCTTCAGCCAGTCCCGCCTTCCTGCAGCAGCTTTTGTTGTTTGCCTTGCACAAACCCATGGGCTGTGGGTTCTTGTTCATAATTTTCTCATTTTCTGTATAGGTTGTCTTTCATTCCTTTTGCTTTTTATTGTCTAGAGAATAACTGAACTTGCTCTCAGTCACTCTTGGGAAGAAGCAGTTGTTGTCTTTGTTCTGAGAGGTTTTCCAGCTCAGGAGGTATAGGCTCAGCTAAGCCAGAGACTGTTTCCTGCTATCTGGCCTCGTGTCTCCTCTGTTGTAGGTGAATTGGTATCTGACTTATGTGAAGGATTGAACTCTGAAATCATTACTGTGCTTCACAGAAAACAACGTAATGTCTTGTTTCCTTTGTCTAATTTTGACAGGACTTGTGTATTTGTAATTGAAATGTGAAAATGCAAGCAAGTAAAATAGGTTCAAATGTTTGCTGGAAGAAGTATAATGTAATTGGTGGCACTATCAGAATTTAATGATCCTCAGATTGATGATACCTAAATGAGCAAGAAAAAAAGGAAATCCTAATCCTTCCTGCATATTCCCCAAGCTAATGTTAGGGTTTGGGAACTAATCCATCAATATATGTTACCTATGCAAAGAAGGTGAAAACTCTGTGATTATAATGGGACTGTCTTAAAAAGCATCTCCTTGATTGTGCTGGTTGCATTGTACTTGAATCTTTCAAATTGCAAATCTCAGTGATTATATGCATAGCAGTGCTTTTAACACTTTCTGGTTTGCTTGAACATAATTTATAGCTCTTACATTATGCCTTCACTCAGAAATTTTGCAGATGGTTGAACTGGTTATCATCACAAAAGACATTTGCTGCCTTTCTAGATGAAAGCAGAATACTGTGGCTGTTCATTACAAGTAAAACATGGACTTCTTTAAAAATTTAATTTACCTGGACTGTTTAGAAATTAGTTAATATGGGGACTTTACCCACTTGTTAAATGCTGCAAAATAAACTATTTTAAGTAAGATCTGATCTTCTATCTAAACTACTTGGGCAAGTGTCTTAATATCTTGTGCTTTTAAATATTTGTAGTCAAAATTTTATAGGTATCTTTAGTAACTATTTTAGCTTAAGATTGCTCTTAGTCACGTCAGTATTTTGATTTGTATAGGATGGCTTCAGAGAATGAAGACTGTTACAGCTAGGTCTGCAGGAGGTCATTGTTATTTTGCTGGATCCGTTTATTTGCTTTCTAACTGTATGGCTGTTTTTTTTTTTTTATGTTTTATTTTCAAAATACTAGCCTAAATAAAAATATGTTTTAAAAGTGAAAGTTAAAATTAGCTGGGGCCTTTTGAAATGGGAATATGGTGATAAGCACTGGACTTTCCTTCCAGGTCTCTAGTGAGAATCCCAATCCCAGGAGGGATGACACCCTGTGCTGGTCTCATCAGGTGCTGCTCAAATGTCAAAGTACTTAAGTTTTAACAACTTGTGACATGAAACATCAGCAAACTGTTGCCACAGTTTTGTCCTTTTGTTTTCACTCCTTACCCTCTGTTATGTGGGCAGCATTTACTTTTTAAAAGCTTATTAATATAAAAGTTGTACTGATAAAAGGTAGTATTTTGGGGTCTTATTTCCAAGTAATATTGAGTATTTGATATTTGATGAATTTTATTTCTGTTATAAAAGATTTTTATCTATGGGAGAGAAAATGAGATGATGTGAAATGTGGAAGATTGTCAGACAAAAAGGATTAAGCTCTAGGAAGGCAAAAGTTTAAAATGCGTCTTGTGAGTGAAAGGAAAGTGAGTACTGAAATTGCTTTAAAACTTTTTATTTTCACAAGTGGTTTTATTAAAAACTTCTAACATTAGGAAGTCTAAAATTTGGTCTGCTGCAATGGGCATCTGTTTTTCCTTTCTTCTGACAGGTCGTGACAATGCCTGCGAGAAGACTTCATACATGTTCCTGCGGAAGGAGCTTCCTGTGCGACTGGCAAACACCATGAGGGAAGTCAATTTGCTGCCTGATAATTTACTGAACAGGCCTTCGGTTGGGCTGGTGCAAAGTTGGTAAGTTTAAAAAAAAGTGGATTGGAAAGTTATTGTAAAACTAATGCTGTATGTGATGTTTTGCTTGCAACAGAATTGTTGAATTTTTCTGAATCAGTCAGTTTTCTGCCTTGAATTGTTTACAGTGTCTTGTCAAATGAGGTTTCATTTTTTTCTGTCTAATGTTGAGTATGTACCCTAATCTGGATTCTAGCTAAGGACTTGTAAATTAGTTTTGTAAGTTAGTAAAAACATACTGTTGTCTCCCAGGTAGTTAAAATGAGTATATAATTTCCAAGAGCAAGCTTTTTAAACATTCTTTACTGCATTGCACTCATGGCTTCTTGAAATAGCTGTTCTTTCTCCATTATCTTCCTTTGTCAGAATTACTGGGAGAAGATTAAAACCTCATCTGTTTTTCTCAATGCTAAATCTTTAAAAACATAACCTGGTATTCTATGGAAGTTATGGAATGGGTCAAAAATCTGGTGTCATCTAGTAAACAATATTCTCCATTATAATAACTAGCATAGATCCAGAGTGATTCAAGGTCATGTCATCTTTTCCACAGTAATTAATTCCTGGCCTAATTGCATGTTTGGTGAGATTTAGAGACTGCTGCCTTGGATGTATTAAGCACTAAAAAAATCGTTGTTCATGGGGAATTTATTGTCCATTTACCTGTTAATACTTTTCCAAATACTTTCTGTAAAAATATCTTTGCAGTATGCAACAGAAGTCCCTTTGTGAGTAGCAGTTTATTTAACTGTAAAAGCAGCTGATGTAGGCTTTTGTTAAATTCAGTCACAGCCCTTGAGCCAAGAGCTTCTGTGCTGACTGTACGTTGACTGCTGCCTTGGGTCTCATATTTATCAAGCTTCAGACTTAGAAAATATAAATTAGGATATGTGGTGTTGCGTTTGTCTTTGCAAGGTAACACTGGATGTCTTGATGACCACTTCAAGTATAGAGATGAAGTACTTCAAGTGAGTGTAAATGCTGTGGAGCTACACAATCACTTTGTGGTTAAGTGGCAGCTTGCAAGGTTTGAGGGCTAGTCTGTCTGATGTCACAGGAACTTTTAATGCACATGGGAAATAGTAGATTATATGCAGGCCTTTTAGGCTTTTCTCATCTAGTTAATTTGTGAAGCTGTCTTTAATGAAATGTGGATAAATAGGTGAATGAAGGAAAGGAAATAATTTTTCTGTAGTGACTGCAGCATAATACTTCTAGTCCAAATGTCTGTGCTGTGCGTCTGCCCTGCCAATACACAGCTAAGCAACATTTGGATCCTTCTGGCAAAGGAACTGAATGGGTGTTCAGAGTGGAAGGCCCCTCCAGAATTTTTGTTGAAGAGATTTGAGGACTCATGTGATGCTTCCTATGGCTACAATAGATAATACTGATTAAAAAAGGAAAAAAACCCAAAACTCCAAGCAATTAAAAGCAGCATTAAGTGTTATATGACAATGTGATTTGCACTATCACAGCTGTAGACCAATAGTTATCTGTTGCATGGGCTAAAATAACCAAACTGTAATGTGGTGAGGAAGTTGGAATGGACATCAAGCCCAGAGATGAAAGTTTGAAATAAATATGTTTTCCATCATTTTCTTCTAATTTTGGTCCACAGTTAACTAATAATTTTTGTGGAAAGAAGTATTTTCACTGAGATTATGTGAGAATATTTTTATGATCTTATGTCAAAAATAACAAAATAATTGTAGCATTTTTTTCTGTGATTATAGGTGATGATTTTAAAAAGCTTAGTTTTTCTTTTTCTGTTCAGAGGTTTTTAATTGCTTATTAAACCTGTAGTTTGTAAGTCCTGATGACGAACCTTGGACAAAGTTTACGTCTAAATTTATCTTCTAAAAAGACCAAAACAAAGGTTTTATTAACTTCAGTTTGAATGGCCTTTAGTATTATGTAGCTATGCTGATAGCAGGTTTTGAAACACATTTATAGTTTCTTAACCTAAAGGTTAGAGATACCTAGAGTGAGATTCCTGAATTTTTTGTAGTACAATAAATAAATATAAATTTAGCTGTTCAGCTGTTTTGTGAGCTTGGTAGAATTGAAAACCTCTTCTTGATGCACTTCAAAACTACGCTATTGGTTGAGAAAGCTTGGCAGTTCGTTAGCATGCAAGCAAAAATTTGTTGTACATTTGCCACAAGTGAGCAAGACATTTAATGCATTATTCATTTTAATATATTTATTTGCTAATTTTCAGTAATTTATATAGTTACAAGAACGTTTGTTGTGTTTTCGCTACCATTTTACACTAGAAAACTTAAGTTTTTATGCGCTTTTGGTGACACTCCAAATTAGCTGAATTTAACATTTGAGTTCCCAATCTATTCCTTAATGCCAGCATGCCAAAAAATAATACAAAAAGGTCCTAATCTTTAAGATGGGTTTTATTAGACTTCTAAATTTAATTTGCTCTGTAAATAGAGGAATAAGAAATCAAGTTAACCCTGCCTACAGGACAGCATGGATCCTTTCCCATCAATCCTCTGTGCTTCCAGGCATCAAACATTCAGGATTGTGTCTGTTTTCTCGCCCCTTGTGTTTCCCTTGGGAGGCAGCTCTGTTTTGTCACTCCCTGCTGCAGGCAAGGTCTGTTCTCTCCTTCTCCAGTCCATCTCCATGGCCATGCTGGGGGCACTTTACTTCCTGTGCTTCACTGCCTATCAGATTTTACAACTGAGTGCTTGATTGCTCTTGGGAAAGGTGCTCTGTTGGTTTTTTCTCCTTCCTTTCCAGGCTCCTCAGCCTGATGCGTGCAGCACCGAGGAGAGGCAAGACCACTGTCCTTCCTTTGTACTGCTCAGCTACACTCTCCTGAATAAAGCTGGCATTGCCCAGAGAGTGAACTCTGAACAAACCAAAAATAATAGTTTTGCATTTCAGTAAAGGTAAACATCATCTGTGTCCCAGTTCATGTTCATAGCTTAGTTTATGCATATCCTTTGCATGGAGTAGGGAAGGAATAGAGTGATTCCAGACAGTAACACAGTTAATATGTTCTGGCTGCGACCTGCAGTGGTTCCAAATAGCAGACTGATCAAAAATCAGTGCCTTGTTTTCAGCTTTTCAAAATTAATGGGCAACTGTCTTGATGCAAAGAAGTGGACCTTTTTTAGGCCAGCTTTAAGAGGGCACTATAGCTAAAGTACCTGTAGGATACTGAATGTATGGCAATTGTTTAATAAAGAATATGGTCACTAATGTGATGAGGGAAAATAGTTACAATAAAACCTTGCAATGGATAAGGTTAGAGCTTATAAAATGTCTAAAGTAAGTGTGAGTTTTGCTCAGTATGTTACTCAGTTACATGTAAAATTTACATTTTATTTAGCCCTGGACAAATTTCTCTGTTTTTCTTTAATGCTTTTCCTTAGAAAACGCTATAAATTTCCATTTCTCTCTGGGGAAAGACCCATTAGAGAAATACGTGCAGTTTGGGGATCAATAATTGTTTTTTTCTCTATTTTCTACATTGAGACTATGCTAACAAGATTGTGTTACCATGGAGATTTGTTTTATCTTTTTAGTGCTTTGGTATTAGAATGATTGTAAAGGAAAATCTTACTGAAATACATGTCAGGGAAAAAGCAGAAGTATCTTGCATGAATTAAAAAAGAAAAGAAAACCCAGAGTTGACATTATGGGCTTTTGCAGTGCTTTCATGTATGAAACGTGCCGTTCTAAAATTATTGCATTTGGCAGACTAACAAGAATTCAATCTATGTGGCAGTAATTAACAGAAGAAAAGGCAAAAGGATACTTGAAACCAAAGAGCTTGCCCAGTGAATTGTAGTGTGTTGTGATAAAAATTTCAACACCAGAAAGACAATATGTTTGAAGGGCATAGGCTTTGCTTTCTCCTTTTGATGACTCACCAAATATAGCAAAATATAACTGGCATTCTCTTTTTCTCATATATGCTGGATTTTTTTTTTTTGTAGAATTGTATTCTGTATAGTTGTATTGATTTATTAATGATGCAGCAAGTTGTGCATTATTCTGGTACTTTTTTCTTTTGTTATTTCTGGCTGGTAATTGTATGTGAGTTACGTTTAAATATCACAAGGTCTTGCTTTTCATTGCTTGATAAATCCTATAGTTACCACCTTCATTTATCCCTCTCTGCACTTACAATTCGAACTAAAAGAAAATGCAAGGAAGTAGATGGATTGTATGAAAAGGGAATGACTTTTTAACACACACTTTTAAAGGAATGAACTGTATTGCTGACTGCTCACCTGTCGTCAAAGTGTAATGGTGGTGGTCATTAAGACCAGAGTTAAGAATTTCCTTTTAAACACATTTTTTCTTAATTTCTTTAATTTTGAGCTGTTTGGGAGAGAGGGACCAGGGTGGGGGGCTGAATTTGGTGGACAAACTGGAAATCACGCCTGCATAAAAGAAAAAGGTGTACAGCATTTGCAGCTCTGAATTTCTAGTCATACACTTAGGACACAGGGTATTACAATATCCCAGACTGGGTGATATACGGTGGTAGGCACTGAGCACTGAGTTAGGGTTGTTTGACATAAAGTGACTTTTTTCTAGTTTGGTTTAGTCATGGGCTTGGAAGAAATTAGAGTAACTTAGATTTGAAGTTCACCTTTTCTCTGAGCTGATACCTTTAACTTGCTGGATACAGTGCTTTTGCTAATGAACTTGACTTCTAAACTAGTATTCCTTTACTTTAGAATCAGAAAGAGATGTCTAAAAATTATTGATAACTCTGAAGGAAAAGCACTGCCAGTTTTCATAATTTCTCCAATAATGGCAGGCAACCAGTCAAATCCACACTGTACAAAAATCAGGTATTGGCTACCTTCAGTACCAGCAGCATTTGTTGCTGTTTTATCCCTGTGTCTGCACAGGATTGCTGATGTTTGGCATTTATGGCAAGAGGTCTGTATTAAAAACCTGTTGTGTTGCTTCTCAAGTGTGGTGGTTGGTGTCTTTCAGAAACAGGACTTTCATATTATTTTCTGATGACAGGTGAGGGTTGAAGAACATGTACCTCTCTGAGTGAGAATGATCATGGTTTGTTAATAGTTATATGTGAATCAGCTGAGTTCAGTGTAATGGTTGTAAACTGGTGCCATCTCTTAGCAGCATAAAATAACATCTTTAAAAATAAACACTGCTAGAGGTATCAGCTACATGCCCTGCTTGTGAGCGACAAATATTCAGGGGGATTTCTGTAATGGTTCCTGATGTTTGATGTTTGCAGGAGGGCACAAAGGCACTGAGGGACAGGAGCTGGTGTTCCTGTGTTGAAAATGTCAGTCTCCCTGAGGAATGTCACAGTGACCTGTGGTGCGGCTTGAAATGGGGGTGGAGTAAGTGGCATGTGGTTCTGGAGGGAGTCACACAGACAACGATGCCGTCTTAAGCTTCACTGTAGCTTGAAGATGCAGGGTGGAGTTTCATAGCCTGATTAGGCTGGTTTTAACATAGAACTGCCACCCAAAGAGCTTATGCACAGGTCATTTTTTTGAGCTGACCTAATCTACTGAGTTGCTGCTACTGAAAAGGGAAAGGCTTGGTTACCTTGTTTTGCTTTTTCCTCGTGTACGCTCTGTGGTTATCTTTTCTCTCTTGTGCTAGGTTTAGCTGTTTGGACCTTTCAATGAGTTGTTTTCATGTGCAAGAAAGGTTTGTTTGTTTTTCTATCAATCTATTCCACCATTGCAGGGAGTTGGAGCTGGTGACATGCAGGTCTGATTATTGTGTTGATATTGTAGCCTAGGTGGTAGTGCTTAACGAGGAGTGAAGGGAAGGTAACATTGAAGCCCTCCCTTTTATGTGTGTGATTGATACCTTGTGTGATTTACTTCAGGAAATAGGCCCTGGTTCTGTCGTCCTTAAAGCTCCATCTGTACAGCTAAATGGACTTCAGGGGTGATACCTGGTTCTGAGGCCCAGTGCTGTGAGCTGCAGAATTTATACTGATGTTGGGCCAGTGTCCTACAGAGCAGACCGGCTGTGTTCATGTTGAGGGGTTCTGGTATGGGTCCTCTCTGGTACCTCTGGGAAATTAAGCCTCAGTTAATCTCATGTGACCCAAATGTCTGAACAGGAGAGAGCTGTGTTCTGTAAGAGGGGTTTTTACAAAACTGAAGATTGTGTCACGCAGCCCGAGGTGTAGAGGAGCTGTGGGAGTGTGTGGATGGGTGTGCTCTCCTGGAGTACTCTGGTAGGACCAGCTTGGTGCACTCCTGTTAGTGTGCCTTTTGGGGAGTGTTCCCCTGGGCTTTATTTTGAAAGAAAAGTGGGATTGCTCTCTGAGGAACATGGGAACAAACTAGCATCTGTACGGAGTGGATGAGGAGAAAAATCAACATCCAGGGATAAACTACCTGAAATTAAAGACCTACCTGTGGAGAGGTTTTGCTCCTGTTAACTTCAGTTTGATTTATATAGCAGTTTCTCTGAATTGCAAACTGTAAGGTCATAAGTAATAATTTTTAACTTAATATAATATATTGTGGTTGCTTTCTTTTCCTTTGTTATAGCGTTCCACTTACTTTTGCAGAGAACTGTGTACTATGCATCTATTATTTTTATGTGACCTTATAGTCTTAAAATGAAATTCAAAAGTATTTTAAGTATTTCAATTCTCTCATTATAATTTTTGCTTATTTCAGGTACATGCAGAGTTTCCTTGAGCTTTTAGAGTATGAAAATAAAAGTCCTGAGGATCCTCATGTTCTGGATGAGTGAGTAATTTATTTTCTTATAACAGTCCATTTAAAAATAATCTGTCTCAAATACCAAGTGGTTTTGTACTATAGAATAACAGTTACCTTATTTGTAGGGTAGAATATGACAAAAGCTAAAATTGTAATCTGGAGTAGAATGTAGGTATCTAAGTGCTTTTGAACAATACATTTTGTATTTATGCAGACTGATAGTTTAAGAAATGGCATGAAATGCTTCCTCCAAGGCTATATTGCGAATACAACATGGATGTGAGACTATACTTGTACATCAGACTTAAGACTAAAATGTCACTTTAGTTTATGTTGAACTTAGTGCTCTGTTGTGTATAAAGTATGCTAACACATTAATAGTTTGATATTTTTTCCAGTTTGAAAGCATTCTAATGTGTCAGTCATTGTTTTTATCTAAAGCTTTTTAAATGGTCTTCGATTAATGGTGTTCACCTACCTCACTGAATAACATTACTTGAGAAGAAAGGAAAGCTTAGCCAATTTTCTTTATCAACAAAATCATATTGAAATTGCCATTAGAATGTTTCCTTGAAATGTGTATGCATGAAACAGAAAAGAGCCCACACATGTGAGAACAGCAGGTGCAACATATGAATCAGACACTTGAAAACAAAACAAGCAAAGCACACACACACCTGCCCAATGCTAAGGTCTGTTGTGACCCTGTACCTATAGCAGTCGACTTTGTTTCAGGATGTTGCTTCTTGCAGGTTTTTTGTTCCATTAATTAGCTTTCTTGGGGTAGTTTGTCTTTTGGATTTCATTTTTAGCTCTGAAATCCTGCATGATCAAGCAGTGCTTTATAGACAGTTTCATTAAAACATCTTTCTCTGTTTGTGCACCATGTGGCCTGTGCTGTGCAAAAATGGTGTTTTGCCCTCAGCAAACTTTAGATACATTTACTGTGATGTACATTAGGTTAAATAAGGACTTTAGGAGGTGGTGCCTTTCAGATGTTACGCTCTTTTGGTTGTGGGCTTGTTATCTGAGATCTTGACACTGTAGCTTTTGTGTATCAACCAATATGTGCAGAAGCTCAAGTGATGTAGTACCAAGTTACCTTGTTACTCCTTGGCAAGGCAGAGCTGTGGGATCCGTAAGGATTACAGACTGATGGACTGAATTGTAGTGCTGTTGAACAAGGGGAAAGTAACCATTTACTCAGTGTGAGTCCCAAGATGGAATGCTGCCTGCAGTTCTGGGTACTACCTTTCAAGAGATTAAAACAGTCATGGGCAATATTGATGTGAAAGGAATAAGATTTAGAGACTTGGATAGTTCCATCTGAATAATGCTGAAGGCATTTGTTTAGACTGGCAAAAAGAGATACTGAAGACACTGGAAGTTTGTGTGTGCCAAAAAAATAAGGTCACTATAATAAAGGATAATTGGATGCTGTAACTGAAGAACTGGAGAATTTAAAAATGTCTGTTTTTAAAATAAGTTGAGAATGTGTGTGGGGCAAAAATAAAGATCGTAATATTAATGAGAACAGATTGAAGGCTGTAGAGCATCCCATTTTAAAAGCTTTTATAAATAGATTAGATAGTTTTTAGTGGTATTCTAAGCATGCTTAGTCTGCAGTGGATAAATCAAATCAATTTTTCTCCTCTAGCTGTTACATTTTGTGATTCTGTATTTACCGTTTGCTGATGACACAGGAGTTTCTGTTTGTGACTAGTTTATCAGCAGGCTTTCCTTTGTGGCATTAAGTTGCCCAAACTTAGGTGTCTGTTGCCCTTTGAGATGGCATGAGCTCTCCTAAACACCTATGTGAGCCTGGCAAGTGTAACCCAGGTCCTCTAAAGCCTGTAATGTCCTGGATGTGTGTGTTGAGGCAAGGTGGTTATGTAGCTTCTGAAACCATCTTTGGTGTTCTGTATTTAGGTAACTGCATTTCAGCTTCTTCTGAACTTCAGAGGTTCAAGGTAGATCACAATATAATAAATACCTGTATTTATGAAGGCTAATGATTAGTTCTCTTGGAGATCTACTTTTAGAGTCTCATAATTAACACAAGTTATCTGATTTTGCTGTATGGATATGGCATTCTTGATACTGTTTCGTGGCAACTGCAAATATTGTTTGCAATGCTCTATGGTAGAACAAATATTTCATAATGAAGCAAATATCAATATTGTTCGGTGTAACTGTTGGTTAAAAACTTTGAAATCTTGCAATTATTGTATTCTATGTAATTAAGCACATATAATAAGGATGCTTGGAATTTATTGCTACCTATTGAGGTGGAGTCCAGCTAGGGTCTTTGACAGTAAGAGTTGCCTTTTGTACTGCATTTGGCCTGTGAAAAGAGATTAAAAATTTATTATCCGATTAAAGAGCAGATTTGTTCTTTTTGGCAGTATTGGATAGGCTATCTAAGATTAGAAAGTCAGATTTAATTTCCTGCTCTGAGATGTCATCTGTTCCTATCTTACTGAAGACTATGCCATTTAACTGCATATTGAGCTGTAATTAGAATTTTTAAGGTATTCTTTACAAACTACGTCTTTCAAAAATGCTCGTAACTATGTCCATATTTATCTTATAGTAACCCACAGGCGAATTGAATGAATTTCTCAACTCCTGTGTCAGTGTTCCATTTTGCTGCTATCTAGCCCTATCCTACTTTTATGTGCTGTGGTCAGAAGTGTATCAGAATGGTCAGAAAGTATCAGGAGTGCTGGTAGTTAATGAGCTGCTTTTCAGTGGGGTTCTGAAAATGAACCCACTCTGAGTTCATTTAAGTATGCATAAAAGTTTTTTGTTCTTTTCTGGTTGCACATATCATTACATATGGAATTTGAGCCATTATCTGAGACATTGTGTAAGTGTTTTTAAGGATGCATAAATAGGAATAGTTCTTTTTTTTTCAACTAGAGTGGTTTGCTTAAAGAAAAACCTGGAAGTTTGTAAGGTATGTGTGGTCCTTTGAACCAAAGCCTTTTTTGTGCAGGCAGTATCTGTATCTCTGAGTACCTTGCCAAGACCAGCCTATAATGAGGGGTTAGAGAAGGCTTCATCTTTTGGCTCCTCTCCACTGTCTTCTTCCTGTGTGGAACATGCTGTAGAACAGCACATTTTACATATTAATGTCACAGATTATATGGCTTGTAGTGCAGATGACCCAGCCTTGCCTCGTTTGGTCATTGAATGCCCATCCTTGTCAGAGTCCTGTGGGGTATCAGGTGATTTAGGCATATCATGATGGCTCCCATCTCTTCTTCCTTTAGCTTAATTAGTGTCACAAGATGTGAGTCTTGCCTGGGTGGAAGTGTCTCTGTTCCAGCACCATTTCAACAGCTTCTGTTTGGAGCTGAATGTGGTATCCACCTCATACACTCAAAAAACATGAAGAATAACAGTGCAGTTGATTTTTGGAAACTAAAGAGTGCCTTGGTGGACTTCCTGTCAGCAGAAGTGGACTTCAGTTTCTGTTCTGGCTAATCAGGGTAACAGTAGCACGGGAGAGAAGGGAAGCTAAAGTGATCGTTCCTGGAGAATGGATATCCAAAATGTGCTCTATCAATGTTGCCTGTTGTTCTTCAATTACTGCTTTCTAAAACGGTGCAATGCTTTTATCAGTTGAACAGAAAACTGTCCCCTGACTGTGTTTTTATCGCTGCTTGTCTGGGGAGTCTGCTCTGGTATTCTCAGAGTCTGGGCTCTCTTTCTGAGGAAACCATTTTCTGTATTAGTGTTATATTATTACAGATGTCGTCCATGAACTGGCACAGCTGTGTGTGAAGCCACACAGTGAAGTGAATTGGGAAATTGATGTAGTGGAAGAATAATTGCCCACTTTTAACTGTGTGGTCTCTGAAGTGTTACAGTGTGTGGCCAAAGACAGGCAGCAGTGCCCTGCAATGGAAAGGGTGAGTGGTTGTAGGAGTAGGTGCAGAGACTAAACTAAAGCCGATGTTTTTCAGAGTGGCCCAACTTCTCTCTGCTCCTAGTGTAGTGAATTGGAGGGCAGATGGGTGTTCATGAGCATTACCTTTTTGTGAATGTTGGAAAAAGTCCTTTGGAGAGATCTTTTTGCCTCAGCATTTTTCTGATGAAGCGTTTCAGAAGCATTTCAGTTTCTCTGTTGCTTTCTCTTGGTTAGTAGACCTTATGAAGCCTTACTGCACCATCGCCACATTACTGTCACTGTCAGTAGGATGGGTGTTTGCCAAATCGTAAGTTAGTTTTACATTTTTGATAACACAAATATCTTTTTTTGAGCTGTAGAGAGGTCAGGTGGAAGTTTTTCCACAGTTCTGCCAAACAGTGTGATAACAGGAGCCCTAAGATAAGGTGTCCGCTCTTGGTGAAGGGTGTAAGCAGACGGAAGTCTTGGAAATTTTCCAAGATGTCAGTATGCATCCAGTAAACACATAGAGGTGGGAGCTGTGTTTCAAAAATGGAAGGGTTTGTAAAACATGTTGTTCTCATGTGCTCTCAAAGGACAGTAGTTCAGCCTCTACACCCCTGAGTTTCTTTGCTGATTTTTGTCTTTGTGGCCCTCTCAAGGGAGGGTGTGCAGGGAAAGTGTCCTGGAGCTGGGAGGCACTGAGGCCATCAGCTGCCAGCATGTCCAAGATAACACACACAAGGAACTTAGTAAACAAGGAGCCTTCCTTTCTGCAACACTGCAGTTAAAGTAGTGGTTCTGGAAGCAGTTTAACCTAAGTAAATATTGGCGTACATTTGATTAAGATGGTGCCATTTTGTTACTTTTACGTAATGTGAAATGCTACTTTAGTTACTTTTGGACTTTGGAAATAGATATGCTTTCTAGTAGAGAAATCTTGCACTGTGAACTTTTACCTTTCTTTCTGGTGATACTCAGCTGCAAGCTAGCACTGCTTCAAAAAGGAGCAGCCATTCAAAAAAACCCCAAACCATTGCATTTGTTGCATTTAAAAGCGTTTTTACTATGTTTATCACTTTGTTGTTTTTCATCTTTCAGATAATACTATCCATAAGAGGCATTAAAAAAAAAATTCCCTTTGTCATCATACTGACTGTTTTATACTTGTTTTCTTGCACTATAATGATAGATCAAAACAGAATAATATATACAGGTTATTAAGAAGTTAATTAATGAATGTCACAACACAAGTTATTTTTATCTTTGCAGAATTTTTTAGCCTTCATTTATTTAACACCTGTGGTAATGCCTTAAATGTTCTTCTGTATTAACAGAAACCACTGAAGCTCACTTAACTAAAGTAGCTTCATATTAGTAATTTCTCATTTGTCAAACCAACCACATAATTTTGAAAAAAACCACCAGAATTGTGGAAAAAAAAAGGGCAAACAAAATTTTCAGAGTTGTTCTGGAGTATTCCCAGTTAATGCCATAAGCAGTTTAAAAATTCCTTGATATGATCTCCCACAGTTTGAGTACAATAAAAGCTTTGTGTCTTTCAAGGGTGTAGTGGGTAGAGGGACTGTAAGGAATGAGTGTTAAGATTAAGGAGATGTGTTCCGTTTTCTGCCCTGCTCCTCAAAATATGCCTGTATACTTCTTGTGTTCGCTCTTTTAAAAGCATCTGCTTGATGGAAACACGTGAGTGAACTCAATTATCTTGGAACATGGAACAAGAGGTTTGTCATATCAGTGCAATAATGAGGAATTCTTTATTATATATTTAGTTATATGTTGACTAAGCTTCAGCTATGATTTTGCTGGTCTCCAGCAGATAAACCTAAGCCCTTTGCCCTTTGGCATGCTCTGTCCATTTAAGCACTTTAGTAGTGGGATATCAGTGAACAATTTGCCCTCTTGGCATCAGGTATATATTGTGGATAGTGGAGGTATTTAAAAACAAATAGCAGAGCCAATATCAGGAGACAGTGTTGTCAGTTCTGTTTCAGACGTGACTGTAAGTGCTGCTTCCAACTCTGCTCTTCACTAGGGTCTTGTTGCTCAGGAACAGAGAAGCAGCACGAATACAGCCAGGCACCAGTCTCTAAAAGTAACATCACCTCTCAGTGGTAACAGGATCACACAGAGTCAAGACTGAACAAACGTAAAAAGTCTATAAACCTTTTAAGCATTGAATGTTCTAAGCTGCCCAGCTAGCAAGACTGGTGAGGAAGAGAACAGTCATTCTGTACTGTGATAGTATTTAGAATGGGGAATTAGACAGTTAAAACTTCCCCTTTTCTGTGCAACAGAGTAGTGTTGAAAGACTGCTGAGCTGTTTGTTAACAGGCAGGCAAAAACTGGTAGCTAGACTTAGGATCATGAAAAAAGTAGTAAAAAGGAATCCTACATTCCTTTGCAGCTGGCAGTGTAGAGTAGGAGAAATTATTTTAAAAGTGTGTCACTTGTTAAGAATGGTATAAAAAAATTGTCTTGACCAAGTGGTGCTGAAAAGGAAGAAAGCATCTGATTTAAATGTGGTGACTAGTGGCTGGTCTTTTTTACTTTTCATGGTCTTTGTTCTTTCCCCTGCTCATTTGCAGGAGCATTGGACTAGATGACCTTTCAGTGTTTTCTGTGATTCTTTCCTTAGCTGGTGTATATTCTGCTTTTAATAAAAATAATTAATATATTTCCATTCAGTATTTGTCATAGATCTACAAAGAATGTTCTGCTGTTGATGTTTTTTGGAAAAGGATCTGTAGAGTTGCAGATACAGGCATAACTGAACAACTCTTCCAGCTGTGCTTTCTTTGGAAAGCTGCATTTCACCGTTTGTACTTTTTAAAACAACATTACATAAACATTGTGGTGTTAACATTAATTTAATATTGGAGAATGTAGCAGAGTTGAGTAGTAGTGATTTTCCATGTTTCAGCTTTAGAAAGCTATTAATAATTGATATTTCAAGTATGTGTGAGTTACCATGTGGGGGGGAAAAAGGATGAACACATTGAAGATCACAGATGCTGAGCTGCCTCGGCAGGAGTAACCGAAATCCTCCAAGCTGTTTGAAAGGAAATGCTTGTTAAAAGCAATGGGAGTGTTACCCTAAAGGTTGCCGAGCTCCAGAGCAGAGCTCCGTTGTATTCGCTCTGCCATCCAGTGGTGTAAGAGGAAACTGAACAGGAGTCACACAATTACCTGTCCTGAGATTCTAACTTAGCCCAAGAGACACCAGGTGAAGGAAATGCATTTGAAGTTCACTGCGTGCGGTTTAGGTGTTGGGAAGAAAACACGAATTTTTCAAAAGTAATTATAAGGAGCAGTCAGGTTGTTTTTCCTGAGTTTCCTTTCCAATCTCCCAGCTACTGTTAGAAGTTGCAGGGGATGAGAGTTACCATAGTGCATATGATTGCAGTGAAAGAAATTCCTTTGCTATCCATCAATGGTGAAGAGAAATTGATTTAATTTAAAGGAATGTTTGGTGAAGGAATAACTTAATTTGGAGCTCTGGATGCTTCATAGGTCTTGTGAGTGAGAGGTTGATCAAATACTTTTATTTAAATAGGCTTGTTTAGGTACTACATTTTTGTATTTTCCCTCTGATACTTTGTTATTGACTTCGAGGGATAGTAAACAGATAATATGGTTATGCTGTTGTTGAGTTTTAATTTTATTTCTAACAATCTGTTTCTAATTTTGTTTCCTCTAGCTTTTTAGATGTTTTAATTAAAGTCAGGAACAGGCACAATGACGTGGTTCCAACCATGGCGCAAGGGGTGATTGAATACAAGGAAAAATATGGCTTTGACCCATTTGTTAGCAGTAACATCCAGTATTTTCTAGATAGATTCTACACCAACCGCATCTCTTTCCGTATGCTTATTAACCAACACAGTAAGTAATTGCTTTTCTCTCCTTTGAAAACTCATTAGTTATTGCTTGTAAACCTGAAGCTGTAGCTTTGTTCTGTTTTGGTTTTTCTTTCTTACTCATGACTATTCTGTGCTAATCATGGTAAAAGATATACTGGCAACTGGTTAATTTGTACTTTGCAATGTTCAGAAATGAATCCAAAACACCAGTGTGCTTTCTTTTAGAATTGTTAGTCTTTGTTAGTGTGGCTGTCGCTTTTTAGTCTTGTTGGCTGAGATGGCCTGTGAAGTGATACATGAAGTATTTTTAGATAGTAGTAGAGTAGCTGTGTCTGTCTGCTCACAGAGCTTTCCAGCATAGTTTGTAGAGCTCATATTTATTTCTTAATGAAATGCAAAGATGCTATAAATTCTGAATAGGTTACGTAGTATACATACTGTTTTTTCCAACAAGTTATCTAGACTTTCTTGCCTTCTAAAGAGATTGAGTATTTCTAACTGAAGTTTTAAATTATATCCCATCTTCCCTTACTTCCTATTTATGGATAAATGTTGGAATTAGTAGTCCTTTGTCATTAGGTTCTGTTTCATTTGTTGTTACTAATAAACTCACTTTTTTATATTCGTATTACAGAGTGAAGGGAGTTACTTGCACAGCTCCTATTAACCAGTATGTGCAACCATGCAGAAAGTGATCTGTGTAAAGTTAAGGACAGTCTTCTGATCTGTTTTAGTGTGTCTTGTGCCTTTTAGCTCTAGAGCTTCATTCTCTGCTCAGTATTCTGCTTTTCTGAGCTCTTAGAAATTGTTGTATGCTACAGATAATGCGGACGCTGGAGTAGTGTGAGGTGTTTTGCTACAGGTTGTGTAACTTTCCAGTAACCTTTTGTGTGACTAACAAATGCCTTGCTGTGTGTATACAGATAATTCGAACGTGGCAAAGCATACAAAATGGGATAAATGTACCATTTTCTTTATTTGTACCTGGGCAGACAAATGAGAGACATAAAACCAAGTTAAAAGACTCTCATAGAAGAGTTCTAGCAATAGAGTACAAACATTGTCCTAATAGAATTCTCGGGCTGAGTGCTAGCATAATTTGCACTAATTCTGAAATATTAAACTTGATTCATTGAACTGAACTAGCTTTTCCTATGGATCCTCTTTAACTGATTGGAGCTTAAAACTGCTTGTAGATGCTTAAAGTTTAATTAACCTTGTCTAATGTCTGTGCGTTAGCAGTGTTAGTGGTCTGTCTGTGATGGCAAATATTAATCTTGAAGCACTGAGGAAAAAGATAATTGGAAAGCAGAAGGCAAAACCAAGCTTTTACGTAGTTTGCATTTCTGTTCCTCCATTCCTGGGAGACTGTTTGGGGTTACAGCACCATTCTGCAAGGACACAGTGCCCACTGTATGAGCTTGCTGTGCCCGGGATAGGAAAAACTTTCAGATCTGGACTTCTGCTCACCTCATGCTGCACCTGCTTCATGTCAAAGCTCACTAACTTGCTAAAATAGCAGAAAATCACTCCTGAAATAAAGTATAAAACCTTTCTACTTCTTTGAGAATCTTTCTTAAACTCTTGGCGAAGGGTCTGGTGAGTGTCAGACCCTTGCGCAAAGAGGGAGTGGGGATCATACTGCTGAGATCCAGGGAGAAAGTTGAGTGAGTGAGACCTCTGTGCCAACTGTGAAATTGCAGCTTAGGTGAGTGTAAAAGGCTTTTAATGATGCCTTACAGTTCCATAGTCCTTTTTACTGTAATGTTTTCATTGTTGTGAGTGCTTCTGTTCTGACATAATGGTATGAAGTATTTTACATTTTAATTTTATCTAATTTTTCATAATCTGCTTTGAAATGTAGGTTTTCACCTTAACCGTCCCACATCGCGAATTCTGTTTTAACTAGTCTTAACTGAAAATACTGAAAAAAAAGAGGGGGGAAGATGAGCAGTTAGACAAGTAGTCTTCTTAAACAAGGATTCTGGCAATTTGCTAGAGTATCTTTTTACAAAATGATGCAGCATCCAGAAGTCTCTGATACCATCAGATTCAAACTTTCTGGGTTGCCTCAAGGGTAATAAATAATTTACTACAATTTCTTTTTTATTTTAGCACTTCTATTTGGTGGAGATATTAATCCTGCTCATCCCAAACATATTGGAAGTATTGATCCTAATTGTGATGTGGCAGAGGTGGTTAAAGGTAAGATGTAGTTAATATTTTTGTTGACTGAAATCCTCCCAAACTAAAGTATTCAGAAATATGTTCTTGAGATATAAGAAGCTGAAGGTGATTTAAATCCATTTCTTCTTTTCTTATTCTTTTAAATGAAAGTTCTGCAGTTGCTGACAACAAAGCCCTGGTCTTATTGAGACTTTCTAATGTCTTCATTATTGAGAGGAAATGAACTTTTGGTCTGTTAACAGAACTAGGAAAACAATTTGATTTTTAATAGGTTTAATCTGTACTTTTAAATATCAGATGAAGTGTCTAAATGTTTTGTTAAACTTTAGATGTTTTCTTCCTGAAATACTTGAAGGAGTTTCTCATGCACTGCTTTTGTAGCTCATGCTGGTACTACAGAAAATTGAGAGTAAGGGAAATTTCCATTTGGTTTAGTTTTCTTCAGCTAGGCCTTCCAGTTAAACGTCCTTGGGTGTACAGATATCCCAGTGAAACTCCACATTCCTCTGTCACCTCATCATACCACAGCCTGTTCTGTCTCCTGCAGAAGACATGGATGTGGTGGTTGTACCTGACTGATCTGGCACAGTCACAATGAAGTCCTGTTTGCTCTGTGTTGTGAATGTTTACATGCTTTCACAATGTTAGCAAGCAGGCATGAGGCAACACTGGCTGCTTCAAGAGCTTCTCCACGGAAGGTTCACATTCTAGGTGTATCTATTTGCAAATGCAGGCCTTCCTATAGGAGAGAATTCCAGGCTCTATCCTTTGCTGCTGTTTGTGCAGCTGCAAAGGGGGGAAGAATGTGTTTCTCGCCATCACTTTCTCTCAGCCTTTGGTGAAGGGAGAGGGAAACCTTTCTTATCTCAAAGTTTGACCTGCATGATAGCTCACTTTGTAATGCTTTTTACAGCTCTTACAGCTTTTTTTCCTAGCTCTTTTTGGCTCCTAAGGTCCCCTTTTTTTCAGCAGCTTTTTTTTTTTCTTTTGATTGACCTTACTCCACTTTGGTGTCAGCATTGTATATGTTACAGCCATGTTGTTTATTTAGCTTTTCCTATTAATAGCAGTATTTGAATCAATTTTGGTCGTCAGATTCATACTTGCTGCCTTGGACAGGGGAGTGCATAGTGTCAGAAGGTGCTAAGTCCAGTTTTCAAACAAGTAGCTAAATTGACCTTGCACAACACTGACCAAACAACAGTGTAGAAAAGTGTCCAGTGTTGCCTTTCAAAGAAATAAAATGTCCTTAAAGACAGGGGTTGTAAAGTCCTTTGGAGGAGTCAAGGTGATTGAGGCCTTTTCCTTGTAGAATTGGTGGAGGGGTTAGTTTATGTTCTGTATGCTGTGCTAGCTCCCAAATGTTCTGATTCACAGGCAGCATTCTGGGCAGTTTATCAGTTAAAATGTTGATGTTGGTATTGTATGTGGCAGCTACAAGCTCTGTATGCCCTTCAAACACCTAAAGAAATTATTTAAACAGCCACTTCTTGCTTCAAGCAGCTACACCAAATGTTGTGTCTGTGCTGCCTGAGGTGGCTGTCTCACTGACTGGCCTGTGATAAGGCTTTTGAGCTGATAGCAAATTCAGGTTTGTTCCTTGAACCAGGATTTTAGATCACTGATACATCCCTCACTCTTGTTGCTACTTAATTTCCATCCACACCATGAAGCATGCTTTGAACTTCATAGTCTGTTCCACAGTCTTAGGACTCTGCCAAAGAGTTGGCTTTTAGAGGAAGATGAAATGTTAAGACTGCACTCAGACTGTTTGACCTAGATTTGCTAAGAAACCAGTAAGAAATCTTCGAAATACAGAATCCCAGAATGGGTTGGAAGGGAGCATAATGGATCATGTGGTCCAACCTCCCTGCTCATCCCAGAGCACATGGCACAGGATTGTGTCCAGATGGTTCTTGAACATCTCCAGTGAGGGAGACTCCACACCCTCTCTGGGTGATCTGTTCCAGTGCTCAGTCACTGCAAAGGAAAGTTCTTCCCCATGTTCAGGTGGAACTTCCTGTGCATCAGTCTCTGCCCATTGCCTCTTGTCCTAAGCTTGGCAACTCTGGGAAGAGCCTGGCTCCTCTTGACACCCTTCCTACAAATACTTACAGACTCTGCTGAGGTCCCCTCTCAGTTGTCTCTCCTCAGGGCTGAACAGGCCCAGTTCCCTCAGTCTCTACCTAAAAGAGAGATGTTTCAGTCCCTTAATTGTCTTTGTTGCTCTCCACTGGACCCATTTCAGGAGCTCCATGTCTCTCTTGTCCTGAGACAAGACACAGCACTCTGGACACACCTGACTGAGTGGAGGGGCAGGATCCCCTCCCTGACCTGCTGGCAGTGCTGTTCCTAATGCACCCCAGGATCCCCTTGGCCTTCTTGGCCCCAGGGCACTGCTGGCCCATGGACAGCTCGTTGTCCACCAGGACCCCCAGGCCCTTCTCCTCAGAGCTGCTTTCCAGCAGCTCAGCCCCAGCCTGTGCTGCTGCCTGGGGTTGTTCTTGCCCAGGTCAGGACCTGCATTTCCCTTTGCTGAATTTCAGACCATTCCTCTGCCCATCTCTCCAGCCTGTCAAGGCCCTGCTGAAGGGCTGCACAGCTCTCAGGGGCTTTGGCTGCTCCTCCCAGCTTTGTGTCATCAGTGAGCTCACTGAGGAGGCCTCTGCTCCTTCCTCCATGTCATTGATGGATAAGTTAAAGAACACTGGGCCCAGTGTTGAACCTTGGGGGCACCTCTAGTGTCAAAGGGTAACTTAAACTTTCTGCTGGTATTTTGACAATACATAAAGCCTGATTTGGACCATGAGGAGGTATTTTCAAGGGGACTAATTTTTGGTTCAGTAGGAAGGAATGAAGAATCCTAAAGATTCCAGCTTTTCCCCTAAAAGACCTTGAAAATTAAGTATTGTAAGCAGTATTGTGTTTGGAAATGTGTTTGAATTTTTGGCTGCAATATCATCCTTTTTTGAGATAGAAAGAACAAGTATTAAATTGTACAGAGGGAATAAAAAATAAGTAGATTTTATGGTCAGCCTAAGATTATATCCTTCTGGTTTTCAAGCCCTGAACAAAGATGAAAAATAGCTTCTCTCAAGTACTGTTCTTTTCTTTGTAGATCTTCAGATAGAATTTTCCCTTTCCTGACAACTGGGCTACGAGTGTGCAGAGAGAAAAGGGATTACATAGATACCAACTTTGTGCTTGTAAACTAGTGCTCAAAATGAGTATTCTGTTTGTGATCTTTCACAGAGAGGATGAACACTGCTGGTCGTCTCTAGAAGATTTTGATAAATCAGTGTTTGTTCTGTTGTTTTGTAGATGCTTATGAAACAGCTAAGATGTTATGTGAACAGTACTATACAGTGGCACCTGATCTGGAAGTTGAAGAATTCAATGGTAATTATGAAATTAATTGATGTATGTAAGAAAATACATTTCTGATATGTGATTTCTAGTTTTGTTAATTAATTGTAAGTTATAATTTGAACTCTGCAGTCCTGTATGCAATTACTTTTGTTCTAATGTGTCTGCATGGGCACCTGAATTATAGTTTATCATCATGATGTGTACTTCTTTATGCTGAATGCAGAATTCTGTCTGCTGAATTCACTATCACTTTAAAGAAAATAAATCAAGACTCCTCATAACTGAGAAAGAAACATGCCTGCCTTGTAATCTTCTAACAGAACTGAAACTTGTTTCATTCCAAAGTATGCTTATAAACCCATGAATTCCACTGGCACTCTCGACACAGTGGTGAGCCTTTCTATGTAAGATAGCAAAATTGGAGTTTTTATTAGGTGGTCTGTGCTTTAAATCCTATCATAAACTTTTCACATGAAAATCTGTTTCAAGTTGATTGCAGAGATGAAAATTGGATGACACAAAACTGATAAGACAGGCCTTGTCAGCGTATTTGACTGCTTTTTGTTCATAATTTTATTGACAAATGGGAGCTTATTCAGTTAAAAAAAAAAAAATTCCTGAGTGATCCTCTCCCAAATTTTGGACAGCAGCCAAACATAAAACTAAGATGTTTCCAGACTTCAGTAAAAGAATTGCAAAAGTCTCAGAAATAGGTAACACTCAGTGTAGAGTGTGATACATGGAATATGTGTTGTTTCAAGTATCACTGAGTAGTGTAGAGATATTTCTTTACACAAGGTGATACTGTCAGTAGTGGTGCATTACCACCCATGTCTCCCAAAACCAAAGGACCCAACCTTCCCCTTTTAAACTTGAGTGATTCTAGAGATAAAAGTACTGTGTGTTGCAACAGAGGAATCAATCAATGCAAATTGATCTGACGGCATAAGTAAAAAGATTGAGCAGTAGAGAAAGGAGTTGCTGGAGCTAAAAAAAGGAAAGTGAGTAAAGAATTAACGGTTTCCTTTAAACCAGCTTATTATCAATATAAGGAAAGCAACTTTACAAATTACCTCACAAGGGCAACAATAACTCATTTTCTGTCTCTGTGCCGTAAACGAGTGTGAGTCAGTTTGCCTTGGTTTTGGCGATGCATGAGGGAATGGGAGCATGGACCGACAAAATTAACAGAATAAAATATCAGGTGCCTTGCAGAGCATTGTTTTGGTCTTCTCCTTTTCCTAGGCATTTTCACTACCATATTTCTTAAAATAATGACTGGAATTATTCCCAGCCCTCAGTGCCAAAAGGAATGAAGTTGATCCCCAGTCATGTTCTTTGTGAATATTTAAATCTTCCTGGAATTTATGAAGCAGACAGTTCGAGACTTCCCTTCAGTTTGAACTGCTGCTCAGTCTGATTCTCTGTGACTGCATAATTTAATGCCAGTAGATATTTGAATGATCAGGGATGACTTCATCTTCAGCACCAAAACTGTCCTGCAGTGTATTAAATGCAGCTGTATTACTGCCTGTCCAATCAATCAGTGAGCACTCTGGCATTTGGAGCTGTGCCAAGCCATACTCCTCTGCTGAAACACACAGTGGGACAGCAGTGGACAAACAATTCAGTGTCATGGTTTGGAATATGGAAGCTGTGTTATTTTTTGAAATATATTTGAAATTTTTTATGAATACTTGCATTTTATATATTTTCATGAAGGGAAAATATGTAGTTGTTTTTAAAATATTTAAACAGTGGGTTTTTCTTTAGTTTAAGAATCTTTTTGTGCAGCAGTTACTATGCTTAAATAGTATGTGAGCATGTGAAAGTTTCCCACTTAAGCAGGAAAGTTCTCTTGGTTAACATACACCGTTGGTATGAAACCAACCACTGCTTAGTGAAGTTTCATATCTAAACAAAGTCTGCTGACTGGATAGATTTGAAGATCATAATTATAATGTGTTCTTTCAGGTGATAGTAGTGACTAAAATTTATGGTTTTACTTCATTAAACTAATGTTGCACTGGGAAAATTAGAACATGCTTACATGCTTGTCTTTGCCTACATGTTCATGTTATTCTGGTAAAGGGCAATGCTACAAAATGCTGTTTTGAAGAAAAATGATTTGATGTTTTTCTTTTTTTTTTTAGCTAAAGCTCCAAACAAGCCTATTCAAGTAGTCTATGTACCTTCTCATTTGTTTCATATGTTATTTGAATTATTCAAGGTAGGTTGCACTTGTTAATATTTGGGAGGGTTTTGTGACCCTATTACTGTTGAAATTGAAATTCCTTCCAGTTTCAGCTCTTAAATGCTATTTCAGTTTTCCTTTCTTAAGCTTATTCTTAAGTTTGAAACACTCTTGTTTAAAAGCCAGATTTAAACCCCTGTCTTATGACTTTGTGTACTTAAAAACTGCCTTGTTTCCCACTTCTCCTGTTGTGCTTCTGTGGCTTTTTTGATTAACTTAAAACACTCGTGATAGTCTAGTTTTGCAGTGATGGAATATTCATAACCTTGCAGTTTTCATGAGCTTACTTCTTTACTGCATATTTGAGGACTGGTTAGGATCAGTGTCTTTATTGTGGAAACAGGCTCTGTGTGTTTGAATAGTGTAGATTGTGTGCTTTGTTTGGATTTTGTGTTGTCTGAATAATTGAAACAACAGTGAAAACAGAGCATGTGAGAGCTGCTACATGAGAGGTTTGAAAGAAGAGGGGAAGTCTCCAAGTGGTGCAACTGAACACTAGAAATTGAGGGGAAAAACTAGTATTTGGCCAGAGAGAAACTTTTTCAAAGTACTGGTTTTTGGGGTTTGATTTCTGACATTTGTCAACTATGTTCATTTAAGTCTTCCCCCATATTGCCATTTGTAACATGAGTTCTAGGGCAGAACAGGTGAGAATTGGTATGTTACATGTGGGTATGTTTTTGGTACGAGTCATGAAACAGACTGAAGCCAGTAAGTTGTAGCTGTGGAGAACTGGCAGTGGAAACTCTGTTAACATGCATTGTAAGTCAGATTGACAGATGGTAACTTAAAAATTGCATGACCCAGACTGAGAAAATCAAAACTAGCTTTCTGTGGTGAACATCACTGTTGGTGTTGTGCATGATGGAGGTGAAGGATGTTCTCATCCTGTGGATATATTTACTTGATTTCACACAGGAAGAAAAAAAAAAGTCTTACTTTCTTTTCTCTGACTATATCAAGTAAATAAAAGTTATGTATAAAAAGTTATAATATAAAAATTTAACTGGGCAATTCATTGACTGGATGGCACTTGAATTTGTGTTAATTACAGCCTTTTCTGTCTTGTACACAACTGTAGGACAAAGTAGATGCAACAAAATAAATGCAAGTTCTAACTTGTCCCAAAAAGCTTATATGTTAAAGTTAGAATCAAAGAGACTATTTTTTTAATCTTCAGAATTCAATGAGAGCTACAGTGGAATTGCATGAAGGTAAGAAAGAAGCCTATCCATCGATCAAAACCTTAGTCACTCTGGGGAAAGAAGATCTATCTATTAAGGTAAACGCCTAAAAGTAATACACAGCTTGCAAATCTGATAGGTTTAGAGTTTTAAAAAAGTTTAGTCTTTTTGAAAAGACAAATTAATTATTGTATCACCTGCTTCATATTCANCTAGGTTTAGAGTAGTATGACATATAATTTGAAAAGACAAATTAATGATTGTATCACCTGCTTCATATTCATTAGAAGACAATATTTTCAGTTGGGAAGGACCTACAAGGAACATCTTGTTCAACTGCCTGAGCACTTCAGGGCTGACTAAAAGTCAAAGCACTTTTGTTAGGGGCAGAGTCCAAATGCATCTTGGTCACTGACAGACGTGGGCCATTGAGCACCTCTCCAGGAAATCTGTTCCACTCTTTGACCACCCTTCCCATCCAGAAATGCTTCCTGATGTCCACTCTAAGCCTCCCCTGATGTTGCAGCCTTGAACTGTTCCCACATGTCCCATCACTGGAGCTGGGGTGATGAGATCAGCACCTCCCTCCCCAGTTCTCCTCCACAGGAAGCTCTAGACCATGACAAGGTGACTCCCAGCCCTCTTTTCTCCAAACCAGACAGCCCCAAAGTCTCTAGCTCCTCCTTTAATATTTCTAAAGTAATTTAGATAATGCTTCTTGATGTTCTGTGGGTTTTTTTCAGAAACTAATGTTTAAAACTCTTCAATTTTCATTCCTTAGATAAGTGACCAAGGTGGAGGTGTACCTCTGAGGAAAATAGACAGATTGTTTAACTACATGTACTCAACAGCACCCAGGCCCAGTCTGGAGCCCTCGAGGGCTGTGCCTTTGGTAAGCAATTGCAATATATATTTAAATATCCCTTTGCTGCGCTCTGATTTTACATTTCCCTTCACTACAATCTGCTGGATCAGGTTTTCCACTGAGGAAATGGTTTATCTTTAGCAAGTCTCTCCAGGTAGAACAGGAGAAAATGGGTTCTGTTATCATCACTTAGTCTATGGAATATAAAATTACTTTGCTTTTTCTTGACATTACATTCTTGGAAACAAGCATAAAAAAACTGTCTAAGTACAGTATTTTCACAGATTAATGGACAGGATCTTTAGGTGATCCACCTTCCCAGTAATATAGCACTAAGGAGCTCCTCTTTGGCATAAGTTACTGTTTGTCTAAGTCTCCTATCATAAATTAATTTAAAAGGTGAGCCAAACTCCTCAGCACTTGAGAAGCACCTCCTGGCCATGCACAAGCTTATACTGAAGCTTGAAGATAATTTTTCTGTAAGTTATGGACTGTAAAAACACATCTAAAAAATATTCCCAAACCTGCATGTGGTATGAACACTTCTGGTGTATTCCGGTTTAATTGGGAATATCTCATGTGATACTCCTTTCTGAGATGCATCAGGGGCAGATTTCAAATAAAAAAATAATTCCCCATAGTTTCTTCTAGCCAGGGAAATTAATTCAGTTTGAATGTGTAGATTCTTTCAGCAAGCATGACTTTTGAAAGATATTATTAAAATACTGTTTCTGAATTGTTTTATTGAATTGCATATTGGCTCATTGTGATAAAAAATGTATAGCTGCTGTTCCACTTGACTGGTTTTCAGTAAGTGGATTAATACAGATATTGTATTTTGCCTCTTCTCATCTCTGTCCTCTGTTGCTTCTGATGCAATCCTGTTGAGAAGTTGATTCTCTTGAGAAATTTCCTTTCCCTGCTTAGGAACATTCTCATTTAGCATGTTCCTAAGTGGTTTCTTTCATCCCCTGCTGATACTTCTGTGCTTCAAGTGCCTTCAGAAGGATAATAGAATGTGGGACAGAGTATGGAATCGTAGGATTGTTAAGAATGGAAGTGACCTCCCAAGATGAAGTCCTACCTTTGACCAAACCACCACCATGTGAATTAAATCACAGCACTAAGTGCCGTGTCCAGTTGTTTCCTGAACACTTCCAGGGATGATGAGTGACTCCAGTACTTCCAGTACTTCCCTGGCCAGCCAGTTTCAATTCAAGACAATCCTTTCAGTGAAGAAATTTGTTCCTGATGTCCAACTTCAACCTCCCTGGCACAGCTGTTCCCTCTTGTCCACATGACTATTTTGGATATAAAATATTTAACAGTAAACCGAGGGTAAAATCAGTTCAGAGTGACTCAGAAGTAATAAATTTCCTTTAAGCTTATGAGCAGAAAGTCTTTAGGGTGCTGCCTTGGTGCACAGTGGGAACCATTGTGTCATGGCAGTGCATTGCCCTGGTTTTACCCCTTTGCACTGTGGGAGATGTGAAACCCAGTCCTGTGTCTGCACTGACTTGCTAGATCCCTCACAGCTCCTACCTCTGCAGCACATCTCAGTCTTATGTTTCAAACTTCTCCTTTCTCATAGAAATTCTTCTTGAATGGGGTGAGTGAGAGAGAACAGGCCTTAATTCAAATATAAGCTTTTTTCGTTGTCACAAATGGTAGAATCTCTCTTGATGCATAATCTTCCTTTGTTCTGTCTCACTTTTGATCAGCAATTTACTTTATCAGTCTACAAGGATTTCCTGAAACTTGTTCTCAGGATAAACTTACACCTTGATTACAGGTTGTATTCAGTATTAAACTGTCTCTTCCTTTGTAGCTCTGATTGTAAAATGTGTTCATTTTCTATTCTTTTTTCTTTTTTCAGTGCCTCTTTAGCAATGCATTGCTGTGTTTACTTCCTCATCTTCAAAACTGCTTACTTTGATTCTGTGGCATTTATCCATGGTACTCTTTTACTGAATCCCATTTTCAGGCTTTATTTTCCTTTCCCAGTCTATGCCACTGTAGTCAGACCTACAAAGGATCTCACTCTCTTGTCAATCTGGCAGCTTGTGCCCTGTGAGTCTGACCAATGCCTGCACAAGGCTGAAAGTTAAGGAAAGTTGTTCAGCTCTGTTATTTGTATGTATGTGCAGAAAGAAAAGTCAAACTGTGAGTCTGTGTCATATCTTGCCACTAACAGGAACAAGAATTTAGCAGTGAAGTGTGACATGTTACATATTATGACCCAGATCCAGTTATAAAAACAATTCTGCTGTGCCTTGTATGTCAGTCTGGAAGTAAAAATCCTTTGGCAGAAAGGTTCCACATAAATCCTCTTTGATGTCCATACAGAAGGAGTTTCTTTATTGTTTAGTACCAAGGACAAAACCACTTAAGAATTACAGTGCTGCAGAAGGTTGGTGGTGTGTCATCCTTGACTTGGATAATATTCTAAACTAAGCCGTGGTGCAGTGTAAATAGATGGGGTTTTTTGTTCTAACATTCCTTCTCCTTTTTATATGATCCCCTGTCTAGTTTATGAAACATTCATGGAGTTGGCCAGTGGAAGAGAGGTATCCTTGTTGATAGGGGAAAAGTTATGCTCCCGTCATTGCAAATGTTGTTTAAAGACTGTTGAGAAACCTTGTTACCATGGCAGCATTCAGATTCTAGCAGGTCTTAGGTTCATCTGCACTGCACACAGAGTACACAAAAACACATAGTCATGTTTAGTAGTAGTAGGTTTTCTTAGGGAATTTAATGGCTCTCTCTCTGACAGCATTTGTTTATAGCGGGAGAAACATGGCTTAAATTAGTTTTAATTTAAATCTGTAGATGCTAGTAACACAGAAATGTAATAACTTCCTATTTGTTTAATGCAGACCATAGCATTTAATAATAAATTTGCTCTAAGGAGCTTTCCTTTCTCAAGGCAGATGTGCCATCATGGACTGTTCTGTCCTCTAGGTCAAGCACAGATCTATGCAGTAATCACCTCTTGTTAATTGTCTTTTGCAAAATAGACCCTTTGCAAGGCCAGGATTTAACAAGGTACTCACCTGAGGTCTCTTGTCTTCATATTTCTTGTAAGTGATCTGGTTTGGAAAATACCCTAAAGGCAGTGCAGAGAAGAGGCTGCCAGGAAATGTTTGAAAGAGGGCTGTATGAAATAATGACATGGGCTAGCACAGAGCATGAAGGAACAGGAGACAAGCAGAAGTTGGGTTTTAAGGAGGGGTAATTCTGGAGTAAGGAAAGTATAAAGTGTTTTCAGTATTGTTTGATATTCCCCTTTACTTGAGCTGGTCCTTGGGGTATGTACTGTCCGCAAGTTGTCTCTTGGTCACTGTGTCTTGTAATTTCTGCAATGAATTTATTGTCCAGTCTCCAGAAAAGAAAGTCAGCTTTTGACTTTTTTTTTCAGTTCTGAGGCAGTCAAATCAAAGTTTTAGAGGTTAAGAAATTAATCTCTCAAGTTTCAAGACCAGGTGTTTGAAAGTGATGCGTATGTCTAGTGGGAGATGAAAACATGATGTTGGGAAAAGTTCAGCTAAGCAACTGTTCTAACTCTGTTAATGGACACTAATAACTGTGATAAGCAGCTTGAAAAGGGTGTATTTGGCATTTCTGTTTCTCATTTTGCTCAGAAGAACTGAGTGAGCAACTGTAAACCAATTTAATACTAAATTTAGAATTATGTAAAAACAAGGCAAAAAAGGCCAAAAGATATATTGTAGTAGATTTCAACAAGAGAATTGTGATGGACACTGTAGAACAAGTTCTTTCATGTTCACTTTTCCCTCAAGGGATTTCCTATAAAGTGATACCACATATTAGCTGTGCGTAATGCTTGCAGAATCCTTCTTCTTAGCCTTCTCTTTTTTGTATCATTTTAGACCTTTGTTTTTAAAATTCAGGGCATGTTTATCACTTATCTCTCAGGTTGCTTTTGTAGAAATATTATTGTGGAATGAATTTATTGGTTTCCTGAAAGCTTCAGGTGTCTTAATTTTTCTCATAGCCCACCCTTACTACATTGCCTTGTATATGTTTGGTGTTCAGGTTTTTTTTTTTTCCAACTGCTTGTGTGTCTGGAATCATTCATTTATTGCACTGCATAGTCCTGAAAAATTCAGGTGGGATTTGGGTGCATAATCAGCCATTGCAGTTCTCAGCACATACTCGGTCATCTGAAAGAGTTGATGTGTAGAGCAAAATCTTACTCCTTTGCTGCAGTGAGAGAGACTTGGAGGGTTTTCTTAAAACTTTTCTGACAAGAGAGGGTTGGAAGATGTGCCAAGTGATTGATCTTGTTGCAGATATGGTTATGAATATTAGTTTTGTAAATTTAAAATCTAAACTTGGTACCATCAAGCCCATTATGCCTTAAAAATTGTGTGGACTGTACTGTGTCTCAGTCCTCAGGAGGTCATTCAGTGCTGTGGAATCCTGATCTTTTGTTAAACAGAGAGGATAATTTGCCTTGTATTGCTTGTGTATTCCTCAGCAGGACTCTGCTGATCTCTGGCACTGTGACACTTGCAATCACTTAATAGTATGACTTAATAGATGAAGTTGTCTCTGGCTTTCTTATGTCCGAAGGAGACATTTGAGAATAATAATCGCAGGCTTGGGGGAGAAAAAGCATGTGTCCAAACTCTGATTTTTACCAAAGAAAGAATGCAACACTACAGCGAGGAGGCTGTGTAGAGCATTGGTTTGCTTTGCTGGTTGCAGGCAGCAGGTATGGCATGCAGCACCTGCCTGCCTCTGAGAGAATGCAGAATGGACAAGGGAGTTCTAACAGAGCACTCAGCCTTTTCTGTACTGAAAGCTAATTCATGGGAAAAAAGGAGATTGCTCAAATGCTGAAAATGGACTTAAAGTATAAGCCAAAAAATAAAGGAAAGCTTCAAAAAGAATTTGATACAAATCTAATATTTAGGTATCCTTTCTTTTATAAAGTAAGGCAGGGATCTGTTGCATTTTTTTAAACTTGTCATCATGTTTTTCCTTTTGCTCTTGTTTTTGCAGGCTGGGTTTGGCTATGGATTGCCAATTTCTCGTCTGTATGCGAGGTACTTTCAAGGTGACCTTAAACTCTACTCAATGGAAGGTGTGGGTTCAGATGCTGTTATTTATTTGAAGGTATGAATTTGACCCTTTTATAAACTAGTAATGCAGTGCAAGTTGTTTGTAGACGGCTCTTTTCACTCTTCAGCTTGTTTTCAAATTTATTTTTGCTGTCTTTGACACTTTAACCTAAATCAGTTACATAAAATCCTAAACTCCAAGGTTAGATGCATTAATGCTAGTTAGTTTGCTTTGATTTTTTTTTTGAGTCCCCGAGTTGGATCGTTGCATTTTGTTAATCTGTCATAAGTGATGAATCTTCCAAGAACTGTGATAAGAGATAATTTTGGTTAATGCTTTTTGATTCTAAGTTTTGGCCACAATAGAAATGAGAAGACTATTGGCCAACTCCTGACTAGTAAATACATTCTGTTCTGTGCAGTTCTTAATGCAATAGGCTGTATTAATCCTGTTGTCATTTTTTTGGGGGAGCCCAGGCTACGCGGGGGCTAAAGGCTGACACTGAATTCTGTCAGGGAGTTTAAAGGAACAGAGTGTATAGCTCATGTAGGTTATTGGCTTAAGCACTGTCTCTGTGCCTTGCTGTATATAGCACGTGAGTTGTGGAACTCTGCTTCTGATGGGTTTCATCCTCTGCATGTGTGCGTGGAGGAAAAAGGTCTGGCCCTTCTCAGAGGAAAAAGGTGGGCCAGGGGACTGAACTGGGTCAGCCCCCACAGATCAGTGTGCTGCCAGAGCCCAAGTGCGTTAAATGTTTGAGGAACTGTCTGCTCTGTCAGATTTATCTGTCAGTGATAAATCTCACCAGAATGTCTTTGACCAAAAATATTTCTCTTACTATCTCTGTAGACAGCACTCCATGGAAAGAAGAGAAATATTTTTTGATGCTACTACTTTCTTTTAACTTTGACTAGGACTTTGAGTATACCCAGAGCTACTAGTCACAGCTCAAGGATTTTCAAAGTAGTGCTGTGATGTGTAACACTGGGATAATTGCAACACTTGTTGGGTACAGAAATTGTAACTGTAGAACTCCCCAGAGTATCACCTTGCTCTTGTATCTCCAGTGATACCTAACCATTGCTTTTGTTTTTCTATAGGCCCTTTCAAGTGAATCATTTGAAAGACTTCCCGTTTTTAATAAGTCAGCATGGCGGCACTACAAGACCACACCTGAAGCAGATGACTGGAGCAATCCTAGCAGTGAACCAAGGGATGCTTCTAAATACAAAGCTAATCGATAATTTGCCACCTTTTGTCTCTGTTGGAGATGACCTCTGCATTCAGTATAAAGTCTCTGCTTTGTTCCAAAATCCTTCAAACCACAGTAGCTAATTACTTCCAAACAAAGACCTAATCAGGGCATTGAAAAATACTAAGAACAAAGTGATGATTGGGACTTAAAGGAAGGCACTGAGCACGTTTGGTATGTGAATCCTGTGTACTTCACCAGATTATGCTTGGTTGCTTCAGTTATGCATTGACAAAAGGGATTGCACTGTGATTGCACGTAGGAATACAATATTGTAACAAAAAGATACTATTTGAAGAGGCCAATTCTTATTTCAATGTAAGGATTGATAAGATGTGCAGAATCCCTTAAAGTGGTGAATAGTATCTTGCACAGCAATATGGTATAAGAGAAAAATTCTAATGTAGTTAAATGTGTGCTTCGAAAATCCACCTTTGCGGCATTTTGTATTGCACAGTGTCACCCCTAAGATAAAATCCCTTTGAGCTCTTCAGATCTTATCTCTAATGAGTTTATAAATGCATAGTTCTGAAAAGGCTTGTGTAGCTTTAAACTGATGCTTTCTCCAAATTCCCAAACCCATTTGTCATGTGCATACAAAAGTTGTGTTGTTATAAGATGGTAGGACTTCCACTTCTTGGTGTGCACCTTAATGATTTTCTTGACACAGAAATGCATTTCTTTGCATTTTTCCTTGTTTTGAGGAAAGCTCCTAAGTAGTTAGATCATCTCTTCATACAAGAAATTCTGTCAATACAGGGACAGGGGGTAATTCAATTTCCTATTTGCCTATCATTTTGGGGGAACTGGGGAGGGAGAGAAATGCTGAGAGGCCAGACAGCCAGTCATACAAATGAATTTGCCTTAAGAGTGTTGGTTGCTTGAATCCTGATTAGTTTAAAACCTGTAAATAGTTTGCAAAGTTATTTATACATTCAATGTCTGACTACAGTCTGGTAATCTGAATTTGTAGTGTATATAAAGATGTTGTACACCAGCTTTTGGAATGTGTCATTGGTCTAAGTACATGAAACTGGAAATACAGTAGAAATGGGAGGGACAAAATGTGGCCGGTACCTGGTTTAAGTTAAAAAATATCAAAGACAAAAAAAACCCAAGTATTTTCCCCGTAAATTTATTGTAAGGGTCATTTCTGACTATTAGAAAACTGTTCTTCTCAAAGTCTTTGCCAAATGCTGTTTCTGATACTATGGCCTTTCAGAAAAACCTGTGAAATTTAGAAGTTCTGGTGATACACTAGCTGTGGCAATAAAGTAGATGAGTTGTAAGCAGCTCTGATGCACCCTCAATTTCTCTTAGGTGTTTTGATATTTTTTGGAAAGATAATAGAGATTTTAGCATGGAAAAATGAAACTTGTTTACTAAAATTGTGGGGGAACTGTCCCTTTTGTCCTCCCAATATTTATTTTTGTAAAGAACTGATTTATTAGGGAAATGCTGAGAAATTCCTAGGTATTTTAAAAAAAGAAAAAGAATCTTAGTTTGACTTAACAATAATACTTTGCACTTCATAGCACATTTCACTGAAGGATTATAAAGTGCTTTGAGCAATAAACTCCATAGAGCCCCATTTCTGAGGAGTCAGAAGTTCTTGCTTTGCCTGTTGCAGTGAGTTCCAGAACTCATGTGAGCAGTGGATGAGCTCGCAGGGCTGAGGTCCCGTGGGTGTCCCCACAGGGACTGGGATCAGGCCCATGGGAGCACCAGGTCCTTGTCTCTGGTGGCTGCTGCCCTTCCCTGTGGATCAGGTGGCTCCAGGGCAGCTGCTGAAGGCTCTCCTCACTGGTCAGCTGGGCAGTGCTGCCCTCAGAGCCCCCTCTGCCAGCAGGCAGGAAGGGGGAGTGGGCTGATGGGGCCATCCTGTTCCCAAAACAGACTCGTTTGGCCCTGGCCAGAGGATCTTGGCAGGGCATGGTGAGGGTGTGACACGTGTGGCCTGCAGAGCAGCAACTTCCCTGCGCTGCAGGCACTGCTGTGGAGAAGGCAGAATGCTATTCAAGCAATGCTGCTGGGGTGAAACCAGGGGAATAGTTTGACTGAAACACTGGTTGCAAGTCACATCTACTAAAGCTTAGTTACTTATCTTCTGCCCCTACCTGTAACTTCGTACTGTTTTTTAAATTATTTCAAGTTGCATATGTTTTATAGTAATTGCAGAGGAGAGCTTGCTTAAAGATAGAAATTTATGATGAAACTAATATTTTCTCAGTTGCATGTGGTCAGTTTTTTCTAGAATGTTACCCAAAACATTCCAAGGAATTAGGTAATTTGCATAAGAAACTCCAGTTTTGGCTTTTGTTAAAAATTGTATTTTGAAGTAGTAAATCCTGAACTGGTACTTGTTTTTGGCTGTCTCCTTATACATGATGAGGAGAGGAAGCAGAAAGCAAAGGAAGGATGCAGGCACATTGGACATGTTTTCATAAAGTGAATGTGAGCCATGGGATGTAAACCATGGAAACTGTGAACAACATCTGAAGATTCTGTGGAGGATGTTATGGTGTATTAGTGATGTCACTTCTGGATCCACAAAAACAACTGGCTGGCTTTTAGGACTGGAGTGCTCCAGTACTTGAAAATTGAACTCCCCTGAAATGACACCCATTTCCAAGAAGCCTGAGCTTGTACAAACGTCTCAAAGCAGCAGGCTAGAGCACAAGGAATGCATTTTCTTTCCATTCCCCAAGGTCTGTATGTGAGCGTTATGATGAATATGAGCGAGAAGCAACTTCTCTCCAGCCTTGTCTAGGCAGCCTGTGCATTAGTGGCAATCCCAGTTGTGTGCCATCCCAGTGTGCAATCATCCATCCAGTGTGCCATCAGTTGTTCTCCACTCATTGTCCTCATGCCATGTTTCTGCATAGCAGTATTAGTCTGAAAGCTGTCTTAGGAAGCAGCAGCAGACCTTCAATTAGGACAGGGTTTTTCAAGGCTGTGCCTTAAAAATGAGCATGGGTGGGTTTTAAAAATGGCTGGTTTAACTACAGATACTAATTTTTCCAGTTACTTCTACTTTTGATTGGAATTCTCTTATGTTTTAATATCTTGGGCCTGTTAATTCCAAATTTTCTGATGATACAAAAGTATATTTCCTTTTTATGAATTTCAGAGTTACGGCCTGGTGATGTCATTGCAACCTGCTTGTCTTGACTTACAGGACACATAAATACAAAAAAATGTTTTCAGTGAAAATGTTCCTTACCTGTTGTGTTTAGTGATTAACAGAAACAAGCTTGAACAAGAGATGTTTGCTCCTTGATTCTTCCTGAGAATTTACAAACATTTTCTGTATGTCGTAGTGTAACAAATAGTTTACTTTTTTGTCCATTGTGCATTTTTCTGGTGTATGTGTCTTGAATGTAATTTTTATTAATCCCCTGCCTAGTTTATATTAATAGATATAGAAGTCTCTCCAAATCATGTATATATTTTTGCTCCCTGCTTTTCTAGGCTTTGTTTTGAGGCAACAAGGGGTCTTTCAGAGTCTGCATTTGATGAGAAATACTCAGAAGATACCAGAATGCTTCTTTTGCAACTCAGGTGCAGTCTTTGCCTGTGTAATTGACGGTGATGGCCTAGGAGAGCACAGAGAGAGTCTTTGTCCTGCTGCAGTCTGTGCTACCTCTTGGGCAGTGTTTAAAGCAGGTCCATTGGCACATGCTTAAAAAATATAGCTATTAATTGTAGTGTTCTTGGAAAACTCAGGCTGCTTTTTGGCTATGTAAGGCTACATTTGCTGCTGCGACTGGGTAACATTCTTTTCTTTGCCCTCAGTAGCATTTGCTTTGAAACAGCTGTTCACTTTCTCCAAGAAGGGAGCAAGAGTGATCTTGAGTGCAATCTCCCGTTCACCTCCACCCAGACTTCATATTTAGGGTGGTATCTTGACCTCAATGACATGGAATAAGTTTCCTCCCTCCTCACCTTTAATAGGCACCTCTAGGTCCCTACGTGTGAGGTGCTGCAAAAGTGGTCAAGATTGATGAAAGTAATTCTGTAAAAAACAGCCTAAATGTTTACTGTTAGCATTTATCTTGAGGATAACCATGTCCCATTGTACAGTGTTCCCTTTCCTTGCTTGTTTCCAGGTTGCTGTGGTTTCTGGTAGCTCTTCCTTGCTTCTTCCTGGCATACACACCTGTCTATGGATTAACATACATAAATGTGCTTTTGCTGAAGTTAAGAGAATATGATGGCACACAACAGAATAATGTGTTACTGACTTCAGAGGTTGAGTTTGTTCACAAATGAGGAACATAGCTATAAATTGTGTAGTGACTTCAGGGCTGAGTCTTGCAAATACTTGCACAAGTAAACAGTGTATGAGATGAATGCCACTTAAATGAATCTGTTCTCAGGATCAGGACTCAGGTTGTTGATATTAATCTGAAACAATGAAGATTTCTGTAACTGAAGTGGCTTTCTAATTAAAAATAAATAAGAAAATTTTAAGTTCACGTGCTTTAATTGAAGTATTATGTTGCCTTAAAGGTCCTCAGAAATCAGCCTGGAGAACTTGTTTGCTTCTTAAATCTGGAGGGGTTTTTATTGTAATACTAGAAGGATCGATGAGTGTATGATTCTGACACTGTCCTCCTGGTGTCAATGGCATTATTGAATTTTTCCTTTGAAAATTGCCAAGAGGTGTTGAACATAGTCCTTTGTAATCCATGCCCTCTGCAGATCACATCAGGCAGAGGAAGTTTCCAAAGAGTGCCCTCGATGCTCTCAGCTCTGCAGCAGGGATTGTCCTCAGGGACCTGCAAGCTGGCTCACCTCACATGGAAGTTGTGCTGACCCTGCACTGGGGCTGTGATGAGTTTGTCATGTGGGTGGAAGTGAAGTCCCTTTGTTCCGAAGGACAGCTCTTCCCTGTGAGCTGCTCTGTGTTGCACTTGGCGTCCACCAGGGAGAGTGGTCTCATGGTGCCTTTCCTCTGAGGTGGCATCATTTGAATCTACTAAACCTGTAATGCAGGAGTGAGAAGGTAATTTTTGATTAAATTACTTCAAGATGTTTTAAATTTATTTATGAATCTTTTGTAACTTGTCTTGGAAGTGTTTCTAGTCCAGTGCCCATGTATTTGACTTGTGTATACTCTTATTTTCCTTTTTCTTTCCATGGTTGACAAATAAAATGATGTAAAAACAACATGTTGACATTTTTAAAGGACTAGTTTGGTTTCACACAATATGGAGCTTAGTTTGTGATTTGGGAGTCCAAGGTCAATTTCTCACATGCCTACAGAGGGGCACCCTCAGAGAGCTGCACTTGGGAGCTTAAGAGTAATTTTAGCATATGAGCAGCTTTTGAGTTTGGGGTTTTTTCTGCTATATAAACTTCCCTAAAGCTAATTCTCAGATTATTCTTGACAGCAAAAATATCTGTTATAAACAGATATATAACACCCAAGGCTTCTACCTTGAAATGTCTTCAGCTTTCCATAAAGTTTTATATGCATTTGTAAGTTATTCAAGAAAATTTAAAAAAAACCCCAAGTTTCTTACCAAGCAATTCCAGAGCAGGAAAATGCCTGGGGACCAGTCTTGCTTGGCTTGTTAGCTTTCTTATTAAGTAATAAATGAGGCTCCAGATGGCCAGAATTTTGCTAGAATTGAGATAATTTTCTTTCAGATGAAGAATTTATTTTAAAACTTCAGCTGAGAAGAAATCTGTGTGTTGTACTTTCTCACTGCTTACCATTTGCCATGACGGGGTATTCACAGGAGCCGAGTAGTTACTTAATTAACTCAAAATTGCAAAATGTGTCAGCATGCACCGCATATTTGACAGTAGCTGCCTGTAGAAGATAAAGCAAACAGTTGCTGCAGCAGTATAATGAAGATTTATGGCTTTAGGACACAGGCATATGTGGGAGAACAATTTGTAATAAGGGATCAGTTTTTGGTTATACAATTCATGCCTTTTTTAGATGGCTGTAGACTTACTCAGTACTTCAATTTGTTGTTTCAGTGGAAAGAAGTATTGTGGTAGACAGTTTTTAAATGATGACATGTAAAACATGTCAGCATGCTTGATAGGAAAAAATAACCTTTTTTTAATGTTAGACTAGTTTCTATTCATTATCTAAATCAGAGGCTGTTTTTACTTTAAGTTTTTGTACCATCTTCTCTGGGAGTTACATGGAGTGTAGTAAATAATGCCTGCTGTGTGTTGTCTCGAAAGCATCAGCCATTTAGAAATTGTGTCACAGCAATCCCAAAGTCCTTTTCCATCCTAATGACTTGCCTAATTTTTTTATTTCTTTGGCCCAAGCTCCTCCCCTAATGTGTCTCCTGGTCCGAAGGCAGCAGGCACATCACTGTGCTCCTACCAGTGTGCAGCTGGAGCCAATATTTGAACATTGTAAAAAGATTTTCTGTTTTGATCTGCCACTGTAGGTTCTTTTCCTGAAATATATAAATGTGCAGGTACCTCCAAATACACTGATTTAAAAGATCATTTTCAGAAGAAAGCTTCAGTTCTGCCCATTTTCAAAGTCACATGTTGACTGTTTTGGTATAGGGAAGCTTTCAGAGGCGTTTCATTAATGTGGTTGTGGAAGCTGATGCTGCAGTTGTGCCATGAGAGCTGTCCTGGCAGACTTGGGGTTTTGGGTTGCATGGCTTCCCCTAAGCACCTCCCTTGCCTGATCCACTTGGCTCTTCATCCTTTGGTTAATAAATCTCTTTGTAGACATGGAATGCTTGATATGGGGTCCTTGGGGTGGTGGAGGACCCATGCTCAAGGCATGGTCAGGTTTGCACTCAGGTAAAGGAATGTGGCTCTCTCTGTGTGCCAGGTGTGAGTCACGGCTGTGTGGGAATCTCTGTTGTTGCACTAAAGGTTAAGTTTTCTCCCCAGGGCAAACAATTCTTTCCTTCTCAGTTTTCAGCTCCGGGTGTCCCTTCAGTGAACTGGTGTCTGTGGTCAGTGTGATGCAGCACTTGAAAACTGTGACTGTGTAAAACGGCTGGGTCCTGCATATTATAATGGATGAAGCTGCCAGCTACAAACTATTTCACAAATAGCCATTTGTGGTGGGTGAAGAGGTTGGAGGTTATCCTTTATTCTGGTCTTTTGAAATGCATTTTGTCTTGCTGTTAGTGCTCACATACATAATTAATCTCTTAACTTTTGGGTTCTTGGTAAACAGTTGGGTAAAACATGCAAGAAGGTATCTTGGGTAGTTCTCTGTGGGTGCAATTTCATTCAGGTCAGAATGGCTGGAGTCAGTTCTGCTGATGGTGTGGTACCACCACTCATGGCATAATGGCTAGGTTTTAAATAGCTCCTGTGTCATTTAGCTCTATGTTCTTAATGATAAATTGATTTGACTTGCGAAAGTGGAAGTTGAAAGGTGTCAGAATAGAGGTGTTTGACCTCATAGCATCATTTTTTCTTCCATTTTTTGCTGTTTTCTGACAGTTCTTCATGTTCTCTCTGTGTGATACAAGTTTGTGCTGTGGCGTCATTTGAAGAAAAGGTCCTCTTAAGGAGGAAAAAGGAAATTAGAACAAACCACCCAAGATCTGCGATGCTGTTTGGATTATGTTTAATTTGGAACCAGCTATTCTGGGGGCATTTTAGTTAGTTCTTACACGGGATATGGCTTTATGCAGTTTTGTTTGCATGTGAAAAATATGAATATTTAAAATGTTAAGTTCTTTTCTGGAATAAATGCACTCATTTGTGAGAGGCCTTTTAGATAACCAAGGGGGGGATGAGCGGAAGAAATGAAAATTTTCCCTAAGGGATAGTTTCCCATTTTGTTTTGGCATTTGGCTTTTAACGACATTCCATAGAAGTGGAAGCTCAGGACACTGGTAAAAATGAAGCTCATTAACTTTTAAACTGATGATATAAACTATCTTAAGTATGGCCAAGTAGCAAAGTTACTGGATCCCTCCTGGTTAATGTGTTAGTTTTGAAATGAAAAAGCTGGAGCCCAGCATAGTGTGTAGAACATTAAAATAACATCCCCTGTTGGTATTCAGAGCTGGTCACTTGTAAAGAGAAGGTTATAATTAATCTGCTTTTACTAAGCAGATGATGCCTTTGCAGTTCGCAGTCACTTTATTTTATGAAGAACTAGTGTTTGTTTGTAGAGAAATATGATTAGAGAATCACAGGAATATGGTTAAAAAAGTGCTACAATGTGCTACAATTTATTCTACTAAAGCTGTTTCTAGAATTTGAAATATATGTGAGACTTGATGTGCACATGCAGCCTGGTCGGTGCCACCAGGGAGGATTTTCCCTTTGTTCCTGCTGTCACATACTTAAGCACAGGAATAATTGTTTTGAGATAATGGAACATTTTTGTCTTGATGAATCCAGTTAAGCATTTATAAAATTAATTTGTGTTTGTGTGAAAAGCAGAACTGCCCCACCTGGCTCAGAACTTAGAGTTCCCTGTTCCTCATTGAGGCAGAGACTGATGCTGTTGGAGAGAGTCTCTAAAAGGGGATGGAGATACCAGGTGTGAAAGAACTGGCCATGAATAACTGCTGGGGCAGGGGAATTCAGGTCTCCTATTTGAGGAACTGGTTGTCATGCCTTAGGTTTTAACTTTTATATTTTTCAAAGCCTGTACTGCTAGTGTAACTCTGAAGTTTCCTGTAGCTCGTTCAGTGCTGTTCTCTCATGCTCACACAGACATAACAAAGCCTCTCCAGCTCGCTCTCCAAGGACACCCAGACCTTCTTGGGCTCAACAACTGCAAACCTTCATCTTGGGGAGAGGGGGACAAGCTTGGGAAAATTCCATCATTGGCTGTGTTCTGGTTGGGGAATTGATGCTGATATCAAAGTGTGAAGAACTCATGAGCTGTCATTGTCCATTTTGGGATGCACTGAGGCAGGAGCCTCTGGAGCCCAGAGTGTGCATCTGAAGGCCTTTCAAATAAATACCTCCTTTATTCCTTTATTCCTGTCTAGTTTCTAGGTAGCCATTTAAGGCATCAGTTGTAACACGGGAGCCTGCTGCATTCTGCAGGGCGATTGGCAAACACACTTGTCCTGGGAAGAACCTCAGTTGTTGCTGGAGTCCAGTCCCACATTCCCCAGTTAGCACTGTGAAAGTGCATGTTCAAAGGCTTTCAGTTATTTTTGTCTGTATCTGTCTCCTCTCCCTCAGGCAGAGCCATGAGGCAGTAGCCTTGATTTCCATTTGGATTAGAAATGCTAATGCTGCCCTTCCTTACACCAGGAAAGGGTCTTCCCTTTGGAAAGAAAAGGGCAGAAAATATCTGTGTGCATGTGCTTGCAGGACACGTGTTTTGAGAGGAAAGGAATCTCTTGTCAAAATCCAATCAGAAGAGGAGTTTTTAAAGTAGTTTGGTGCTTCAAAGGATCTCCATGCAAGAGGCAAAGCCCTGGCTCCATTCTACCCCATTTTCAGCTCTGTTTTATGGGAAGGTTTCAGGCTCCAGAGAAACTGCTGCTAAATTATGTGCTATCACACAGGAGACTCTCCCTGATGGTTTGTTACCCTTTTACAAGCAAATTTACTATGGCATCAAACCCACCCTTCCTGCTGAGCTGACAGGCCCCTGTTGGTTCAGGGGCTGCCTTGTTCCTGAGGGGTTTGCCATGAACCAAAAGAAGGGTCCCCTCTGGGCTGGGCTGTGCAGTGTAAGCTCAAACATCATTGGGGTGTTTCTTATGGATCTCCCAAGACACTGCTGAAAACAGTCCAAATCCATCTCAGGTAATAAACCTTTACCTCGGAGTGTTTTGGTGTGGACTCTGCCATTAAATAGTTTCTCTGCTATGCTCAATGACTTTGATATTTGCTTATTTTGTAATTAAAAACATCTCAGCTATGAAGTCCTAAACCTCCATTTGCTGGTTCAGCTTCTCAGTGCCTGAGGCAGGACTGTTGAATAAATAATCTTTACAGCTGCTGCAGGTACTAACTTCTTACAGAAAGGACAAATGGGAAAGAGCAAATCAGGAATATTTGGACATCAAAGTGACTCAGCTCAAGGAAGAGTCAAGTCCAAAGGCCGAAGTAAGGATTTGTCTCTGTGGCTCATGTTTGCTGCTGCAGTTTTCTATCTGGCACAGGCATACATTATCTTGGCACCCGTAAGAGCAATTCAGTTGCTGCTGGGGATGGTTTTCAGTGGAACCAGAATGGCTGCAAAAGCACTGTCTCTTCCACTTTGAAGTAAGAATCAAAATAGTGGAATATTAAAATAGTGGCTCCTGCTTCCACTGTGCTGGGACAAGGTAAAGGTCTCAGACTTGCTGGTGTCCAACGCTGCACCTTTCCACCTGGGACAGCACTTCCCCACCTTCACCCACATTTTTCTGACTCCAAGGTAAAGGCAAGGAGAGGTGATCCTGTCTGCACAGAGCAGCAGAACTCAAGCAGCAGCGTTCTGGGCATGTTGGCAGAGCTGCTCTTGTGGCTTTGTGCGGCCGTAAAGCCCTGGGGTACCAAGGACAGGGATAACAGGCACTGTGCCATCAGTGGGGTTTCCTCTGCAGGTTGTGTTCATGCATCCAAAGATGCTGCAAAATGAAGGGGAGAGGCAGCTGTATCTGTCATACACTTTATTTTTCATATGGAGCTTGGCTGATAAATAGGACTCAAACCAACACTTGTGAAAAGTAAAACCCAACCATGACTCAGAAGTGCAAAATTGCCTTCCATGTGTCCAGATACCATGAGGTTCTGGTTTGCTGGAGACAGCCCATGAATGTACCAGCAGGGCAAAGGCTTCAGCTTATTGATATCCCAAATGCAAACAAGACACCTGGTACAGAATATGGCTTTGTTGCTGGGTAGCCACCAGTGACCCTGAGAAACAGCTTCTGTTAGGAACAGGTCACTGGTTTTTTTCTAGTTCCCATTTACAAGTCATGGTGCTGTTTCCACTCAAACCACTGACCAAGGGCTGCTGAACGTAAGTGCTAGGAAAGTAAAATGAACGAAAAACAAAGGTAAAAGCCAAGAGCAACAAATCCTTGCCCACCTCCATTGCATTTGGGCATGGCTCATCTATCAAGAGCACCAGTAGAAGCAGGCAGTTCCTGTGGTAGAGGTGTGGTTTGTGATGGGAAGACTTAAGACTTGCAAAGGATCAGAAAAAACTAACAAGTGCATCCCAGGTATGAAATTACAGTAACAGGTTGCCTAAGGCTGAGAAAGGTCTTAATTGCATCGTCCAATTGGGCACACAGCTGGCAGCAGCTGAAATAGCTGTGGCTGTCCCTTTGCACATTCCATCCTATTTCCTGCTCACCTGTTTTTGCAGCTCTGTGAAGGAACTAGCTTGACTCCAGAGGACAAAGTGTGGCACGAGATGCTGCGTACTTGATCTTGTGGTAGTCTGAGAAGTGTCTGGCAAAATGTTCCCAAAGAAAAATCAGTTACCTTGTAGGGGAGGAATGAAAGCTGTAGGGAGTGAGCAGCATGGGGCTTATTTGGTGCCTGGTACCAAGGTCTGTAATTTACCTGCCCAGAAGAGTATCTGGAAAGGAGTTTACCGACCAACCAGGTCACGCAGTGAGGTAAGGACAGCAGCCTGGGAGGCACTGCTGCCAGCAAGCACAACCACCCCACACGCTCAAGCATCTTGGTCCCTCATTTCCAAGAGTAAAGCGGAGCCCTCCCTCCCCCAGCATTTCCAGTGCTGACTGGTACTGCCCACAGCAGCCAGTGTGTCCTGGTGGGTCTGCAATTCCAGGCAGCAGTGGCACAGGAGTGATTTTGTGACTGCAGCCCACTTCCTGGGCTGCCTGAGGCTGTGCCTAGCAGGCTGCCTGTGAGGCAGGGGGCAGTGGCAGCCTTTACCTGCTGGCCTGGCACCACAGCTATTGCTGGGTTGGAGAGCCTCTAACGTGCCTGTGTGCTGAGGCAGCTGTGCCAGGCAAGCCTGGGAGCCAAAGGGCAGCAGTGGCACAGCCCCACCCCATGGCTGGGGGCTGGGAGTTTCCTGCAGCTGTGGGGCAGAGCAGCCCCAGGGCTCAGGAATCCTGCCAGCCTCTGCAGCCACTTCAGCAGGTGCCAGCTGAGGGACTGAACATGGAGCCATATGTCAGGCAGGACTGGCTTTGTCCAGTTAGGAAGAGCAGCATTAAGGGGAGAGCTTCACCCGTGTTCCCCTCTTGTGTTTCTGCTCGTGGCTGTACGGGTGTCATGGATGGAGAAAGAAAATAGTTGTGCCTAATCCTGTTCAGAGAGTTTCCTTTGGTTTCTTCAATTTTTTTTTTTCTCCATATTTGTGTAGAGGAATAGGATTGGGATTCTCTGCAGGGGCAATTTGTCTGTGAATACATCTTCTTTAAAGTTTGATGAGAAGTTTGTTTAACTGGCTGAGTACCATGTGACAACAGCATTGTTTGCTTGTCATTTACTGATACATAGCTGAGAGCAGCAGGTTTTCCTAAGAGGCCACGTCCCACGGCCTTGGGATCTTTTTAGAATTCACCAGTAAAAACCACCAGCATCTTCAAACTCTTATTTCCTACACTGCCACATTCCAGCTAAGGCTGTCTTTTCATTTACTTTCTTGCCTTCAAAGTGCAAAGCCAGGGAGCAAATGAGAAGTGAGCAGGCATCTGTTCAGGCACTAGGAACATGGAGAGCGATTTGATAAAGCAAAAAGCCCGACTCTTTACATACACCCCACACAGATGCTTGGTCGACAAGCAGCACTGAATGTATTAAATGGATTTCCACCAACTTGCCTTGGAGAGCTCTTCATTTCAGTGCATGATTTGGGCTTTGGAGCAGATGTTATTTAAAAGGAAAAAACCCAACTTTATTCCCTGTTTCTCAACATATTTGCTGCATCAATGCCATTCCTTCACGTGACAGAAGAGCTCAAGGTCAGCAGGGTACGACTGCATCTTCCTCCCTCCGCAGGCTGCAGCTGGCACTTCCCTGTGTGCTGGGTCTGGATCAGCAGCCAGCTGGGTTCCTCCTGCCAGCCCCCCTCAGTGCGGAGCTCCCACCGGCCTGGCCTGGAGCAGCAGCTGGAAAGCAGCAAGACAGGGGCAGTAACTTGCACATGGGTGTGTTTTTCTGTCAGTCCCCAAGGCTGTGTCTGGCAAGTGCTGCCAGCTGGGCCTCCAGCACCACAAGCGAGTGGGGATGGGATAAGCTCCTCTGAGATCTCCCTTGCTGTGCTCCAGTTCATTCTGGACATCGTCCAGAGCACGATCCCTGCTGTCAGAGATACCCCTGGTGTTCCTCACGCTTCTCCCCATCCAGTGGTTGAGTTCATAGCTTGTTCTTCTGTCTCATGGTTAAAAAAATATATATTTTATTTTTCATCCTCATCTCCCTCGCTCATGCTGCTGAGGGAGGCAGAGGCAGCTTTTGGAGAAGAGGGAGGGGAGGTCTTATTGATGACCCAGGGTGGAGATGGAGAACGGGATGGAGAGCGGCCTCGTGTAGGACTGCTGTTTGGGCTCTGCCGGGGAGAAAAAGCCTGGAGCATTCGGCCACTTCGTTCCTGGAACATCTGCTTCTGCAAAAGCAAAGTGAAAAGATGCTCTTTGAGTAGTGCACAGAGGGGAAGGCTGTGGCAGGCGGGGGTTGCGCTGTGCCTTTCACCAGTGAATGAGCAGGGAGCCAGAGCCCTGGAGCATGGATAGTTTGCCTCTGCTGTACTCATGATAATCTGGTCCTTTCATGCAAGTTTTTACCTCAGCTGGGCCACCCCCAGTGTGAGAACACCGTGTGTACCGGCCCAAGCCACACAGGGGGGACTCCCTTTGTGGTTTCTGTATGTGTTGGTCACACTCTTGTCTCAAAAGGTCAACATTCCTACTTCCCACAGCCTCTTCCTTCTAGAATGTTGGGAAGGACCACCCCTCTCCTCCTGAGCTTCCTAGCTTTCCCAACCTTTAGTCCTCCTTCCCTTCCCAAGGAAGACAGCCTGGTCCCTGCCAAATACTGGCAGCCACTTCCCCAGCTCCCTGGAGCAGGCATGACCCAAACCCATAAACTGAGGGTAGGAATGTCAGAATTCTGGTGTCTGTTGAAAAGAGAAAACACTTGCAGGCTCTATGTTCTGCTTGGAGCTTTATTGTCACTTCTGCTTTGTAAAGCTGAGTGGAGGCCTGCCAGAGCTGGTGGAGTGGAAGAGACACCTCTGCAGTCAAGCAATCTGCTACACTAAGGCAAGTGCCTCTACTCATTAGCAGCAATGTGGCCTTGCGTCGTGCTGGGTTACGGAAGATCTGGCATGTGCTGTGCAGCTGCTGCAGGCTTCATGTGGAAAATGGCAAATCCGAGGGCCCTGCTGCTCCTTCTGGGGATGGGGAGCGAGAAGTCTCAGCCATGGCTGAAGTACTGGGAGTCGGGTCACAGGTGATGCTCGGCTGAAAGGAAGATCCAGCCCCGACAAAGTTAAGTTGCCACTTAGGTCTGAGAGGAAAATACTTGTGCAGAATGTATGGGTTTGCCTGTTTGGGCAGCTGCAAACTTGATCTCAGCTAAGTTTTCATCTTGTTCCTATTCTCCTTCCCTCTGCAGTGACTCTGCTCTGTGCTGACCTTCTTCCCAGCCACAGAGCATCTGGTTGCTCATCTCGCTCTTTTTCCTCCTCTTTGAAACTCAGTATTCCCTAGCAGAGTATTCCTCTCTGCTAGCAGAGAGGCAGAGGCTGGTTTTCCCCTCAGGTTTCTGGGTGTTTTTGATAAATCCCAGGGCTTAAAAATCAAACACAAATACTAGACTTAGCTGTTCCTCTGTGAGCTCCCGCTCCTAATTTACATCTTTATCCCATTTGCCTTTATTGACTTAGTTTTAGAGCCTGAATGTCACTGCAGTGTGGAACAGTTCCTGCCTGGAGCTACACTTACCAAGGCTCTCGTGCATAAAACCCTATGGTCTGTAACCTGCCCCTGCACTACTGCTAGGTCCAAATTAGTAGAGACTTCCTAAAATCTCAATAGTTAGCAGATGGTGGTTGCTCCTGATAAATGGTGCCAGGAAGCATTCGGAGGAGGGAGGATTTCTCCAGCTGAGAGCTGCAAGGATGGCACCAGGGCTGGCAAAGCTCCAGAGCCTGTTTGCAATTCAGTGGTAGGGGTGCAAAATTTCTCTGTAGATCACAAAAATGTGAGGTTCTGTGAGTTTGTTTCACTCTCTCACTGAAGATAATCCCCAACAAAAAAAACCCCTGTGTTTGATATGAAATATCTTTTTCTGGGCCAATCAAAATACTTTGACTTCTTTCTATCAGTTCAAACAACTCAGTGGCACAGTGGTGCTTCATGGTGGTGAGGTACCAGTGCTGGGGGACATCCAAGTGTCCCAGCTTGGCTTGGCCTGCACCATCCCATGTGGCAGGGGGTACTTGACTGTACCTTAGTCACAGAGGTCAGGGATGGAAAGGGGAATCTCACATTTCTGCGAAGTCCCTCAGCCAGGCTGTGGGACACCTGCTTCCCAGGTCTTCAGTGAAGAGTTTGTTGCTTGAGCAAGCTGATGCACTCACACCTCCAGCAGGGCAAGTGCCCAGCCCCTCTGCATTGCCTCCTGCATTAGTGCTGGAACCACCAGGCTGCTGGCTCAAACCACAGCTCTTCAGGAGGAGGAGGTGGTGTCATTCACCTGCCTCACAACACCTTTCTCTTCAGCTGTGCCCTAGCAGGGTCAGTAAGTCATGCCCTTTGCAGGCAAGGAACTCCTTGGGCCATTGGGTGCTGAAGAAGTAGAACAAGTGTTAATGGCTTCCTTGGAGTGGTGGAGGGTTCGACAAGGCTGGATGCACTGTGGACCTTTACCAGAGGTAGGGAAATAATTTCAAAGCCTTGATTCAAGCAAGTTCAGATTCAACCAGTTTAGGGTTTGTTTTTGGCAAACTTGCTACAGGGAAAAAATATTTTGCCTGTTTCTGAATTTTATTGCCTGTATGTTGATACCCCTTTGCTTTACAAACTAAGTACAAGCTGGGTGTTAAAGAAGGTTTCTGCTTTTGAGCTGCTGATTGTTCCAAGGCCATTTTAGGTCCAAGCTGCAGACAGGTGATGTGGCCTAAACACCATCCCCAGGTTCTAGTTGCAACCTGTCTTATCTGAGCCCCTGCTGGTGTCTGAGGTGATGCAGCCATTTGGAAGGCAACCTTCCCTGAGTGCCCCTGTGTGCTGAACAAGGGGAAGCCAGCCCCTTGAAAGGACACCTCATCTGAAGGGACATTTCTGAGGGTGACTGGCACAGAAACCCTGCCCTGTGAGCTGTCCTTTCTCTCCACTGACCTCAGCTGTAGGTGCCTGCTTGTACGTCTGAGAGGTGGAATGGACACCTGCACCCTGGAGTGGTGTCTCTGCCATTAGGCCCTGCATGCCAGGCTGTGTGGTGGGCCTGTCTCACATCACAGAAAAGTTTCATGCCACATTAATCATTGTTTCTGATCCCTCTTTGACTCTTGCAGAAAACATATGCACAGGGGATTGCACAGGTGGGCAAAATTGCCATGAATTATAGACATCAAGACATTTGAAAACTGACATTTTGACCTCTTTCACAAATGGGTATTTTTTTTGTGGGTTACATGGCCCTTACTTTTAGAAAATTGATGCTAGCATAAAGTATATTATAATAATTATTTGTGAAATAATAATAGCATATTAATGGCATGCAAATTACTGATCTAGAAATCCAGCATGCCCATAATGATTCCTGTACTTTTAATGTCAACATTAAAAGCAACATCTAACTAACAGTGATAAGGCAAATTAACATTAATAACAATTTTGACACTAATAGTAAGTTATCATTATTTTTAAAGTCTTTCCTGTTGCCAAGGCTCAAACTGATTTTAAAAAAGCTACACCACCTCTCAGCTTGCTGTCACTGATGCTTTTCCTATAATACTGTGAAGAGATTTCACTCCTCTTGTTCTTAGCAAAGGTCCCTGTGATTACACCAGATTTCCTACTCTGTGGTCAAACACTTACTCAGAAAACAAGAGTTTCTAGATTTTAAAAGACCTTTGCAGAGCACCTTTTCCTTAATTGAATTTGGTAAAATGTTTCATCAGCAAAGGTTTTTAAAAACGCCATTAGTGTGCAGTGTTGAGTGAGTAGAGCCAGGAAATGGAGTCAATGCTTTTGAATTCTTTTCCTCTCTGCACAGCTAAACTCATCTCACCTCCTGTGGATTTCACATGCTCTGTTAGCATCAGCTTTAGTTATTCAGCACCTATGGCCACATGACCATTCCACATGGGGAACACACACCAAGCTCTATGGGCAACAAATCACAGAGGAAGCTTCATGTGAATGTGGACAATGTGGACAGGTAAAGCTGGGCATTTCATCAGAAGAGTTACCTTCTTGCCCTCCCCCAGGAACACGACAGTGTCCGTGAACAAACTGTTAAATAAACTCATTGTTCATGTGGCTGGGGCCTGTGTTGTTCAGTGCTCACTGCCTTTGCATGGACAGAAGTAGCTGTAAGATGGCAAAGTCTCTGCTCTGAAGCCTTCACAGATGAATTTTAGGTTTTTCTCAACTGAGTGGAAATCAACGCAGCAAAGATGAGAACTCCAGTAACAGGCAGGTACTACGTGACTTGGTGGCACTGAGTTGTGACACAGAGTTGATGTGAGCTACTTAATTCACAAAAGCCCTGTGACTCTTCCTATGTGTTTGTTTACAAACAAAAGCTCTGCTGAGTTCCTTCCAAAAGAAGGAACTGCAACCAGAGCTGTGTGTCCGAGATGGTGCCTGCACTAGAGGGTCTGGGCTTTCATCCCAACACAGATAAATTCTACATTCAAATTAAGTTTTGTTACTGGTTGCAATGCAGCAAAGCAAAGTCATAGAAGAAAACAAAGCTTCTTGAGGCCTGGCAAGCTATCAGGACTGACAGATGGGGGCCAGGACTCTTTCTGGGCTCTGAAGCATCACCAACTCACCACTCAGTGCATGAGTTTGGTTTGAGAAGGTTTCTCCCCAGATGAGAAAGATGTTGCAGATCCTCAACTGCCTATCCAAGGCCCTTGAGGACTTTTAGTAAATGGCTCTGTGAAGCCAGCACATACCAAGCAGAGCTTAGCGGGTGCTTCAGTCCCACCTGATCCTTCCCTGCTGTCAGGTAGATGAGCCTGAACTTGACGTAAAATAATTTCTTAGAACTTTATATCAGTAGTTTTTGAAGTTAGAAAATTAAAATCTTCTACTGCTGAAGACAGAGCATGTAGAGAACTACTGAAAACCTTTTCAATGGTCCTGTTTTCCCTCACTACCTCCAGTGTACATCCCTGATGTCAGAGTGATTGCATTTAATGCTAACGGGGCCAAGAGACTGTATTGGCCTGTTTGCTTGTGTGGTGCTGGGATACAGCTCTGCTGAATGCAGTATTATATTCAGCACCACGCCTTCATAAAATACAGATATTATCCCAAACAAGCAACAGCCAGAAGCAGCAAATCCTTCCGTTGCAGTATTGGTATGCATTAACGGCTTCAGCAAACAGGTCTGCCATTATCCTGCTGTGCTGGCTTTCGAGACCAGGACTGCAGCAAAAGTATCTGCTCTTGACCTGTGTTAGAGAGAAGAAATAAAAACACTCAGACTTCCTGGGATGGCAGAATACCTACCCAAGCTCCATCAGGTCCAAACAGCTCTAAAAAGTTGCCAATAAATTCCCTGGACTTTTCCTCCCATTTCTGAATGAGGTCATGGCTCTTCTCTTCCACCTTGTAAACAAATTCTTTTGACTTTTCCTCCACATTCTTGACTTTTTCTTTCATTTTGTCCACTTGATTTTGAAAGCGGTATTTCTTCTCCTGTTTTAAAAGTGTGGTCAGAGATTAATAAATCTTGGAAATAATCAGCTGCGAACAGTTGAGAAGAAGAAAAAAAAATTGCATTAATGCATCCTAATGCATTGATCAGCTATTCCCACGTTATTTTTATAAATGCAAGTTTAATGTTTGTGGAATGAAGTGCAGAAGGTACATACTGAAAAGACTTCTTGTGCGACTACTGTGTTTAATCTGCTACATTAATCTTGCTGTATTTTCAAACTGAGTGTACTTTGAAAATTATATGAATCTTGGGAAGGATACGAGTGAGAAGTTAACAGCTCAAACTTAACAGTAGGCAAAAGGCAAATCTTCCTATGTTTCCTACCAAATACCGCTGACTTGCCAGCCTGGATGTTAACTTGGACCAAAATGTCACTTTGGGTGGATTTCTGCAGAGCAGAAGGAAAACTCTCGTCAGCTCTGAGCCTGGTTAATACAGGAGCTTTTGGCTGCAACACTGATGTGTGTAGGCCAGTGGCTTGTGGCCAGCAAACTTCATAGAAAAGCTAATTGCTAAGTCACACAGAAAAGGAGAGACACAGAAGATAGTATTACAGAGCTCCTGGCAAAAGCTTCTGACATACTTCAGGATTAGAGGGCTTTAGTCTTGAAATGCTTGTGTGCTCCACAAATTTTTGGTATAAGCAAATAAGCAGGACTGTGCTCTTAAAGATGTGGTTGTCTATGTAAAAGCACAGATCACTATTGGCTTTTAATTCTCTGTTAACTCCATTTAATGGCCACTTGAATTTACTTTAAAAACAAGCACTGAAGTGGGGTTTATTCTAGCTCACAAATCACTAAAAGAACTGTCTTTGCAGAACACAATCAGAAAAAAAATCCTCAAGGTCCAAAGAAACCCAACTCACTTGGCACCTAAAAGGTGATCAGCTCTTCCTTGAGGAATGAGGAAACCAGTGCTCTTCTGCCTTGTGAAATCATGGGAACTTAATTTTGTAACACAGTCTCTGGTGCAAATCAGTATTTCTGCATTTAAATTAGTGTAAGCTAAACAACCAGATGTCAGGAGGTTCTTCAGGGGACATCAGCATCTGAGATGGGGGGAAGCATAACTTATGCAACAGTATCTTAACCTCAAAGCTGCTAAAGAATAAATTTGAGAACCTCCAAGGCATCTAACATGCCTTATTTTAATGGATATTTCCAATAGTGATTCTTCTGGGTGGAGTACTTAGAAGCATGATTTTTTAAACATGGAGAAGACTTTAAAAAAAAGCACAGTGAAATAAATATTTATGCCCTGTGATCTGGGGTTTATCTGCCAGACTTCAAAATAAGAAACAGATAAACTAAACTCTAATGAAATGACACAATTCAGTCCTTCACAAGGGGGTTTCCAAGCTCCAGGGAGGGAGGTGAGAAATCCTGCTGTAAGCCATCTCAGTCACAAGGGAGATTTCACTTATGTGGGTTATCTTGAGGTTTAAAGTCAAGACTTGAAACAGAAAATGAAGGAAGGTAAAGTCTAATTTCTGTAAAGTGTTTACTTCTCATTGTATGTGGAAGATGAATAATCTGAGCCATCCTTTCACATGGTGCTCTTGCCATTGTGGCTTCTGTGCTCTACAGCAGCATCATTTATGCACCAGCTTCCGAGCATACTTCTTTGTCTTTTGAAAAGCATTTTAGCTTTCCCTAGCAATCTCACTGCTCTGTGATGGCTTTTTTAAGGTTTTTGTTTTGTTGGTTTTTTTTAATCCTATCACATTTTAGAGAAACTTCGGAGCTCAAAATCCATGCTCTCTGGGCTGCCTTCTTGGAATAGGAATAAAGAAAGAAATCATGTGTTGGGTGAGTAGTTGAGCAGTCTCTGGTGGGAGGGTGGGCTCCTTCCTAGTGTGTTATTGTCACCTACAGCTCAAGGAGGAAGGGGGAGCAGCAGCTTTGTTAAAAGCGTAAGATGGAAATGAAGCTGCTAATTAACAGGAGCAATTAAAACGACCCTCAGCTTAGCAGTTTCTTTTAAATTAAGTTCTTTCCATCTATTTTAAAAGCAGCAGGAGGAAGATATAACTTCTTAACCTTTACTTTACATTCAGGCTGCTAGGAGAGAGTGTTAAACAAGCAAATGCGGATCAATGTACTCACATTTATAAAACTGACATTCAGCTCCTTGGCGGTGTAGCCTCGCTGGAGGTTGCGCCGGGCGTACACGTCATAGTCCCGGACAATCCGCGTGATGATATCTGAGGTGGAGATGCCTTCGGTTCTCTGCGTAGGTACAAACATTCCTGAGCAAAGTGGGAAAAGAAAGCCCGCTGATAAAGCTTGGCAGGACCAGCCACTGTGGCAGATAGCTGAGGATGAACACAAAAATGCCTAACCAAAGGTAAGAGGCTTACAATTCTGCCTTATTCCTAGTTCTCTCCTGTTGTTTCTATGTGAGTTTGGGGAAGGCAATGTTGCTATGCTATTCATTTTTCCTCAAGTCTTTAGAAAGACTAAACATTGCCCTCTGTACAGTGTCAGCTGTGACGTGGAAGTTATTAGACTGGCAGGGGCTCCCAAGCCAGGAAGGCCAAGCTTCACAGCTGAGGCAATTCACACAGTTCTTTCCATAAGCACAGGCCTTATTTAATGTTACATAAAGGAGCAGGGAGGTTTGCTGCTCTCCTTTATTTCCACTCCTGTGCTGCACCATCTGACAGTCTTTGTTCTGCTGAGTAGAACAGACCAGTGTCTGGCCTTGACCAAAGCCAGGAAAAAGATGCATTACAGTAACTGGAAAACACCCTGGAGGTGCCAGTAGTTTCTAACAGGAAGCTGAAGTGTAATGGTAATGTTTCATGTCCACCCAGCCACGTCAGTAGCTGCATAACCATCCTCCCTGCTCCGACAAATCAGTACCCAATAAAACTCGCCATTTATCAACACTGCTTGTATTTTCCTCAACACAACTGAAATATATGTCGCTTTCTAATTGCTCCTCACCCAGGCAGGAGTACCTGAACTGTTAATGCAGTTCACAACTGCAATAGTAGCAGAGTGCTGGCACACCTTGGTTTAGTACTTATTTAGGGCTACAAAAAAATTACTACTATCACTTATATGTAATTGCAACATGAAGCTGCTGATGAAAGTGAGTGAGAGAGAGAGAGAGAGAGAGAGAAAGAGAGAAGACTGAAGATGGTTTAGGAAAAAAAGGTAGTGCTCTGTCTTAAAATGATGTTACAGCTCCTGGCAAATTAATCCTCACACATTCACTTGAAGTAAGCAGGCACTGGTAGCTAATTTTACAGGGTTAGGAAAAGAGAAGGAATCAAGAAGCTTAGCAGCCTCTTGTGATTAAATACTATGTGATATTTTTTCTTTCTGATCTCTAATTAATACCCTGCTAAAAAAATAGATTACTTTAATCATGAGCAGACATGTTTCCCTGATCATTGCTTTTCAGGCCTGCAGCAGTCACTCAGGCAACTATTTTTGGAAGCAGTGAAACCCACTTTGAGACAGAAACCTTTATAGATAGGAGTTACAAGAATACATGAACAAAATCCAAATCCCACCTTTGTTAAGCTGAAAGTGGAACTGTAGGTGAACATTACCCTTAGTCACTGACTTTGCTTTCATATGCTGCATGTGTTGGACTGATCCATGTTTTCCAAGCTAACTGTTCACAGATGTGCAGAGGTTTAGTCAGTGCACTGTTACCCAGCTCACCGTTGCCCACCCACTGAAGGCAGTAGGGAATTGGGAGCCCATGAAAATCTACCCAAGGAGCTCCATGGTTCCCATCTGCTTTTCTGCTCTCCAACAACCTGATGTGGGATAATGGAAGTACTAGAACTACAGATAAATGTGCAAATGCATCAACAGCACTGGTCTATTTAAAACAAAACCCCTAGGAAAAAGGAGCAATTAATCATTATAATAATGCTACTCTGGAGCGTTAGGGACTATTACAGCACTAGATCTCAAAACTCATCACAAATAAGCTAAAATTATTCCCAGTTTATATGTAGCAAAATTCAGCCACACAAGACTCAAGATGCTTCTCTGGTATCTCATGGCGACAGACACAACAGACCATAAGTCCCTGAAGCTGCAAGTCTGTACTCTCTTCTGCAAAGTTTGAGTTTCTCAATGGGTTGTGTGAGCACCGCACCCGCGCCCAGCGAGAGCAGAGAAGGGTGTGCCAGGTTTGGGCACTCTCACACTCAGTCTGGTAATGATCCAGTGACACCAAGAGCTCCTGTCATGTTCTCCTGTGCACTCAGCACCCTACAGAAGAAAAGCAAAATAGCTGCCTGTTCAGCATGTGTGCTGTATGTCCCTTGGTGAGCCATTCTTACTAGAGAGGCCTTTTTCACTGCCTACTGAAAGAAGCTGGCATTGGCTCTGCAACAGTTGTTCCCAAAGGAGGGTTGTAAGTCTGATACCACAGGGAGGTTCGCAAGTAGAAAAAGATCAAGAACTGCTGCTATAAAAAGCTTATTCCTTCAGCTCAGGTCAATACCTGGTCTACAGCTGTCATTGTATAGCTTGGGAAGGTTACTCTGCATGACATATTACCATCAGGCAGATTGCTCTGGAATTTTTTCAAGCCTCCAATATACATGTGCAGAACAGAAAGAGGTTAGATTTGCCAGGGTTCAAAGCAGCATCTCCAGGGAGCAGGAGAAGGATGTCATTTATTCCTCCTCCTGCACTGTCCACTGTGTTAGGAAAGTGTCTTGGGGTGACTTTATGATGTATTATGATATTTTCCTCTGAAATTTTGTCTCAAACCTATATAAATATCTACTGCTGGTAAACAGTGGCTTAACATTACCTCCTCAAATTTAATTCGTCTTCCTTGAACTGAAGAGATACAAACTCCTAATGAGTTCAGCATCTTCATGTTCAATGTAATAGGGTAGTCAAAGAAACTGCTAAATAGTCAGGCAATTTAATTAGTTTGATACTGATTTAAACTCTCTACCAGTGCATTGAGAAGGATCCTCTGTGCAAGTGGATCCTAGTGGCTCCTGAAGGTTGCACGTGCTTGTCCATATTCAGGACTGGGGTGTGTCAAGCAGCCATCAGTTTGTGGTTATCGAAAACTGACTAAAGTTGCCTGAGCTTTTAAAACTGTAAAATTGTTTTAAGAACCCAGATGGGACTATTTTGGGCTAGATNGCTGTGGGAACTGAACTCATTTTCATCTTAATCAAGCACTGTAAAATTGTTTTAAGAACCGAGATGGGACTATTTTGGGCTAGATCTGAATGGTTTCCTTGGAGTTATGGCAGGGATTCAGCCAAGGATGTCCTCTGAGGTTTTACAAAGTGAATGCTTCTGCTCAAGTCAGGAGTTTCTACCATTAGCGTGTAAGACAACGTAATATTATTTCTACTGCTTCTCTCCCAGCAGTTGTGGTTAAAAGACAGTAAAAGAATTTGTGCTGAAATTGAGCTGGAAAGGAAGATGCTAAAAATGTAAAGTTGCTCTTACCTGCCTCCTTTATGTGTTTGTATACATCATCCGATCCAGCGGAAGAGTACGGGATGTCATCATGTGCTACGAAGTCAATCTGCCAGTGCACAGAAGAACAATCACATCCCACCATCCCCAAATTTTGGTACACTGGGGGATTGTTACAGAGAGTTATCTCTGTTCTTGACTTCAGCTAACTTGCTTTTGCAATTCTCATTCTAAAGCCATCACCTAGTATATTGTACTAGATTTGGGCCTGCAACTGCTGTGTTGTATGATCAATTATGAAAAAACAGAAACCTTCCCTCTAAAAGCACTGCCACTACCACATCACTCTGACTGGCTCAGTGTGATATGCAGTACAAAAGCCAAGACACATACTCCTGCTTCTATTCCTTCTGCAGAAGCAAGTGGTGAAGCCTTGGCTTTCAAAACCATGGAGACATGATAATTGATTTTGGATCCTTAGGGCTGTGCATATATTCATGTATACCTAGTACTGTCATGCTGTCATTTTGTCACCCAGTGATGTGGACACTAAAATACATCCCAGTTAATCATGCTTTTGTTAAGATTCACATATGTTGCAAGGCAATCAATAGCATGTTAAACACTCTATCCTGCCTTTTAGAAGGCACGTGGTATTTTTACATATTGCACCTGTTGCCATTAATAAGAAACATGCCCTTAATTCAGGACTTCAGTCACTAGGTGATAATTTTCCTAGTTCACCACCTTTTTCTGAAAGTCAATTTATCAGTAATTTTTTCAGTGTTATTTTACCCTTCAAAAATCCCAGTAGAGAAATCATCTCAGTATATTGAGAAAGAAAGGCAAAATAAATATAACATTTTCCGAAAGAGATGGAGGCAAGGAATGCTATGTACCTAATTTCAGTGACTGGAATTAACTGAATTAAGTCATTTGCTCTGCCAAATAGAATTTCAGATTTGCTTATTCTCAACTGTCAGTCTACAAAGGGGAAGGGAGAGATAAGGGGAGAAATGTACCTTATGTTTTTCAAGGAACTCAGGTGTCAGCGTCCAGGGTGCATCTCTGATGACCTCATCCACATAACGACAGTGTCTGAGGGCTTCATATCGCTCCATTTCATTCATCACAGTGAAGCCTTTGAATTTATGAGTTAAATCATCGCTGCAAACTAAAATACAGATGTATGAGCAAAATGGCTCCACGTTCAGTAAAATTAGCACGACCAAGAGCTGATTACTCCTAGATAAATCCATTAAGCACTTAATAATTAGCTTAGTGATTTTTGGGGTGTTCCAGGGCATCTAAGAGTTCTGCTTGGGGTTGGCAGATACAACTATGTAATAATGAGAGAACCTTCTCTTTCTGGAGCTGCAGCCAGAAGGTTAAGTAGGATATTGCAGGACATCTCAGGAGGTATCCTTTACATGCTAAGGTAAATGAATCCCACTCTAAGTGGGGATTTCATGAGCTGTGGTATTTCAGGGGTGATGGCCAATGCTTTGAAACCCATCAAAGAACACAGCATGGACAATCACAGAGTGCTCACTAACTTCAGGTATCACAAAACGGTCAAGGCAGGAAGACCACTTGACATCACTCAATCCAAACCCCCTCCTCCCAGCAGAGTCAACTACAGGTTGCTCAGGACCATGTGCAGGTGAGTTTCCAAAGATGGAGACTCCTCAGCCTCTCTGGGCCTCCTCTTCCTGCTATTTATTTTTATGTAAACAACACTCTAAAAGGTGAATTTGCCAACAAAGCTCAAAATCACAATGGGACAGTTTCTCATTAAATAAACCCTGATGGAAAACAAGTCACAGAAAACTTTATAGGAATCTGTCTCTGATCTTAGCTTTGAGTTCAGCAGGTTTCACAGAAAGAGAAGTATGGCTTGTGCCATGTTCAAATGGGAAGTTGCAGAAGGAAGCCCCGAGGAAAGGACCGGGAGAAGCCATATGCTCTAGTGAAATGAGCAGAGTTAAAGGTCAATAAATCCTGCATCTTTAACTCTGGATGTACCAACACTTTGTCACATTGCTTTTAAAATGAGGGGTAGCAACACTCATATTACCAGAGGACTGTAAAAGTTAGGTATTATCTTTCTACCCACATAATGTTGTGTAAAAACCAGTGACCTTCTCCACAACTGTCTCTGTCCAACATTATAGCTACAATAGTAATTTGACACCCCACATGGAATAATGTGATACCCATTTATAGCTGGGTAGCCAGTGGTTGTCCTTCACCACAGGTCAAACCTGCGCCTTTGGATCTCACTTGTCTGTAAATGTACTTGACAAATGATAAGTGCAACATTACTAGTGCTGCAGTGAAGTGTGAGAGTAGCCCTACAGCTGCTGCTTCTTTCGAATTTGAAAACATCAACCTATCAGGCAAGCCACTGGTGAAGATGCAGTCTTTTTTGAGATCCGAAATGGATGTTCTTGCCATGATGGTCATTAAGGACTTTTAAAGTAGGAAAAATGTAGAAAGGCTTAGATAGCCCTGAAGCTTGTGCAAAATTCAAAGCCAGATAATAACATATGTATGAATTTCAGCAAGTAAAATGCTACTCTATCCTATTATATCAGTTTTGATGCCTGCTGACTTTCTAATGGTGATCAAAGCATTTTCAGTAGAAAGATCCCTTCAGAGACTGTATTTGTATTTATTTACAGCCTTTATGACATCTTTAGGATACCCTCTCCTGAAAGAAAAGGTCTACAAAAATTATTGGAAAATTGTTAATTTTTTCTTGAATTCTGAAGAAAGTTTTGATTTTGTTTTCTGATTACTATTTGTTCATGTATAATGCAGACACAGTATCTTTCTTTGTACTTCTTTTGAATCTATCATCCTGCTCTAATGACTGATTTGGGAAGGTATAAATGCCTATTTTATAAAGAAAAGTGATCTTAGGTCCAAATAATTGTCTTCACAAGAAGAAATAGAAGGAGTTGGTTGTGATGCCCACAAAGACATATGACACTGGTGCTTTTGCAGCAGAAATTGCATGTGGGTGTGGGAAGGTGCCCATTTTTTAAACATGCTAACACACAGTGCCTTCCTGGGAGAAGGTGCTGATGAGTGCTGGCTGCTTTGCCCTTCACTCCAAAAATAAGGGCAAAGTGAAGCTATGCCATGAATTTCAAAGGAGCCAGGCTTTTGCCCCAAAGCTCCTTCCTTTATCTGGGGCAACCCCTAATCCTTCAAAAGCAACAACAAAATGCACATAACTTGCACTTTTTTTTTTAAAATCTCACAGTCCTGTGCCTCCACTTGCTTCTTCTGCAAGTTGTCTGGCTCAACAGGAAACCAGAGAATCCTTAATGTTTCCTTTCTAAGAAAGGGACTTGTTCTTTACCTCACAGGAAGCTCCATGGGAACTGCCACAATTCATAAACTTGAGTAAAACCAAAAAATGTGTTCATTATAAGATTTTGTTTTTCCTCTGTGTTTGGTCTCTTTTCCCCCTTTCAACTGTTTGCGACAAATACACAAAACAATGCACCTAATAGTGTCTGAAGGTTGCATTCATGTTCATTGTAAAGCATTTGAGCAGCTGAATGAAGGCTGATGTGAAAAGTTTCTGCAAGGAAAATGGAACCAAACTGCACATTTATGAGGCTTCATGAGAATAAGGCTTGCACAGCCAACTAGGCAGGAAAGAGCCACCCTCCAGTGACTCCTCAGGCACAGGCCAACTGCTGAACAGCTGGTAGCCAGGCACACAGCAAAAAAAGAAGATATTTATGGAAAAAAAAAACTAAGAAAGTAACCTGCCCAGGGGTACCTGTGAACTGAAATTACATTCCACTCATGACCTACGTTTGGGTCTTCAATGACAATGGGCCAGACTTAGCCCATGTGATGATGCTGAAGGCTGGGTCTGTACCTGGCAGGCAGAGGTCATGGGCTCTGCCTGGCTGGTGAAGGGACCAACGAGCCAGAAATAAATAATGGTTGTTCTCATTCACTCATCTCCATCTTTGAACAATTTTGAGCAAATAACTGAAAAAGGTAAATTATTCATATGGAGCTATTTTAAGCTCAGACCCATGCAGGCACCTGCTTTAACTAGAATGGGAATTGTGCCTGTGCTGCTGAGGGCAGAATTTGACTTTTACTTTAATTGATGCAATTGTAAGATGTAATTCAAGGCAAACCACCTATAGAAAACCCCTGCATGAAAGCAGCATTCAAGTTATAGTGTATAAACAGCTGGAGGTGGGAGCACAGCAATAACTCTCTGATAGTGAAGCACAGAAGCAAAAATCCAGCGCAGTAAATAACTCTGATCTTACCTCCTACTAATAAGTAGCTATTTGGGAATAGAGTTTTGGCTTGCATAAGAGCTCTAGCATGGCCAGCGTGGAAGAGGTCAAATATCCCATCTGCATACACTCTGACTGGTCTGTCAACTGTGGAGAAAGAAACACAACTGTGATTTTTCAGATCCCAAAGAAGTTGCACTTAATTCTACTGGATGGCTTTTTGTTTCCAGATCAGATGATTGCAGAGATTTACCCCAGTTCTGATATTCAAAAGCACCACAGGTGAACCTGCAGTGCTTGATACTGCACATTACTTGTTCTTTGTACTCTCTGCGGTTTTCTCTCAGACTTACCCTATTTATTATCATCCATCATTCCCATATTCTAATTTAGCAAAAATGTCATCTTCCTGCCTCATTTGGAGTTCCACCATATGTCTTGTTCTTTTCTCTCTGCCTTTCTAATCAGTTATGCCTTGTGGCTTTTTCCCATCATCTCCCTTTCCCTCCCCTTTTGCCTTGACTTGCTTTTTTCCACAGCTTACTACTGCAAAAATTTATTGCTTACTCTTCTATGTAAAGCCTTTTACAGACTTTCCCCAAGTTCTTCTCCCTAATGAGCCTATAACTTCTTTTTCTCCTGCTATCACCCTTATAACTCTTTCAGTACAGCACCTTCAGCAGCAGCCTCCAGAAGGAAAAAGGACTTGCTTTCTCAAATGATATGCTTTCCCACCTCCAAGCAAAAGCACAGTGGAGATGAAAGCAACAGAGCTCCAAGCTCTATAGACTGTGTTTCAGTGACAGCAGAGATGTCTCTGCAGCTAGGGCATCCAAGGGTCCATGGGAGAACATTGTTCCTTGCAGAGCTGACTGGAAAGCTGCAGCTTTCTCCTGTAATGTGTACATACTTTAAAAGCTTATTTTAAATAAATAAAATAAGTAAACAAAGGCTTTTAAAAATAATCTCTTGAAAAAGGGGGAACTGAAGGATGCATTTGGGGCTTTATGTGAAATTATCCTGCTTCCCCAGCCTAATCACAGATGCCCAGATAAAGAAATTGGCAAATAACCTTTAAGGCCACTGAAGGTCTGATGCGATCAACAGGAATATCAGTGAAAGAGTTTTCCAACATACAGAGGCAGTATGAGATGAGAATCCAGAAGATAGCTATGACATAAAACAATTTCCAGGCTGGCAGGACTGGGCTGGTAAGCCAGCCCTCCAACTAACATCCACAGAAACATCAAACTCTTAACTTAGAATGTTTTCTCTTGTTGTTTCTCTAATAGAACAAAATGCCTCTGTAGTTGCTGGTTTCTTCTCCATTATTTGATAGCATGAGACATCCGGCTTTTGCTTTTGAGTAGAAGGCACAAATAAGCATTCATTAATGATTGTATGGAAGAACCAGTGCTTTGGAAGTGCCCACAATCCTGTGCATGCAGCACTCTCCACATACCTGGTGTTCCCAGGCGGGCTTGTGCAATGGTTAACTTCTCATGGGGGGCCTGGCACTGACAGCTTATTTCATCTGCAAATGGAGCAGGCGCTGTCAGAGTCTGGAAGGAGGAAAAAAAGAACTGTTTAACTGGCAGAATGCTGTAACCGGATTTCATGCTGGTTTGCTCTCTGGGGATTTTTGCTTTTTGGTCACCCCTGAACATAGACAATTCACACAAGGTAGAAGGGTGAGGAAAATAAAGCTTTTCAAACATGTCACGTAACTGAATTCTTTGTCTCTGTTAGAGAAGCTTGGTCATCTTAGAGGTGGGTGAAGGCACACAATATTTCTGTTTGCAGAACGAAGTCAGGTTGGATGATGTGAGCAGCTTAACCCTTCTCAGTGACTTCAAAGGCCCAAGATGAAAAACGTATTCTGTTACCTGTAAATAACAGCTGGAAAAACTAATTGGGACTTAGAAAGCTGCGAATGAGCCACCTCTTAACAAGCACCCTTTCCTGCCACTGGCATCTGTACAGATAATTTGGAGTAGAGGTTGTTTTGTTGTGGTTTTAATCAGAATCTCCTATAATTTTGAGGAACCACTTAAAATAAAGGCAAGGATGCAACCTTAAGTCCCATTTAACAAGAACTGACTGAGCTGCAACTCCTTTTGGTCTGACACCTTCTGTAATAGTACTAAAATACTCTAACTGTGGATCAGAGCACCACAAGGGTGCTCTGAGCAGCTTATAACCTAAAGATATATGAGACAGAATAAGGATGTGTGAAGACTGACGTGGCATTATCTGTCAGGGAACTTGATTACTGAAATTGTATTTTCTGCCCATGCCTATGTAGGAAGTTATCAGCCATCAGACCCTCATGTATTTATTATCTGCCATATGGTCTGAAAAAAACATGCTTCTACTGCTTTTGGCTTGAAATCTTTATGAACACATAGCAGAGTTTTGGTTTGCTTTGTTTTTGAGATGAAGTGGTGGTTGAGAAAAGCCAAAGGAAACCAGTCACTTCACCTCCACCATGATTTATCTGGGACCTCATGGCTGTGCAGCTGTGGCTCGGTTAGGTTTTGAGAGTGACCATTTGATGTACAATTGTCACACCAGTCTGAGCACCCACGGCTGATTGTAACAGAATCTCTTTTTGCCTTGCCACTGTTTCTTCAGATTTTTGATGCTGAATGATTAATTACTGAGCATTTAGCATTCTTTAGCATCCCTGACACACTAGGACACGTCATGCCTAATTGCTGCTGATCTCTGGGCTCATTGGTTTGTTGCATGGAAGGCTCAGAGGACAGTAGTAAAATAACAACAAAGACTTAAAGATTCATATCCAGTTCTTTCTGCTGATTTACTGTTCATTTTGTTTACTGCAAGTAATTCAATTTTTTGTAGGTTTCTCTTTTTTCCTTTCCATTTTTCCTTTTTTTTTTTCCCATACTCTCAAATGTTTATGGAAATCATCATCATTAGCATCTTCACGATAAAAATCAAAACATCTCTGCACAGACAAGGTTAAAAATTGAGAAACTATGACCAAGCCCAAGTTTCTGTCTGGGTTTCACGGATGGGAACTGTTCATCAGGCCACCCACGCTGCACAGTGTAGAACATTACACATAATCATACAGTGCCAGCTCTTTCCTTTATTTTCTAAATACTGTCTTTTTGCTTTTGGCTTTTCTATTGCTGGGTGTTAATCTGTCTTTTTATCTCCAAGCAAGGTCAAGTTACACGGCAGCCCATACAGCCTGGTTCCTGCTGAGATAAAGAGGAAGGCAGAAATGTTAAAACAATAATGGCTATGGTCTGCGGCCTGCAACTGGTAATCAGCTCCTAGCTTGGCAGAGGTTGTTTCCTTGGAGGTTATTTGAAGAAAATAGGCCTGGTTTGTAGGAAGATAGCTCTTTTTCCCCCCAGGCAAACACAGTGGTGCTTTTCATCCATGTAACCACCTTTGCAACATTGAGATTTTTCTTTCAGTCTCTGTTCAATGGAGAACAACCTCTATTAGCTTCCCATCGGTCCAGCTTTTATAAATGTTCATCACTAAAGCTCACCTTACAGATCAGGGCTTAGAACCAGACCTGTCAATATCCCCTTTATTCACTGACCACTCAGTTACTGGATATAAAAACACATCAAAGGCAACAGATTAAAATCAGCCATATTCTATCAAAGCCATATAGAGAAATGCATAAACACCATGTGCTGACACATCAAAGAAAATCTACAGCAATAGCTTCCAAATGACTACTCACTACTATTTTATCTGTCCTAGAAAAGTTATTGCTAAGCTTAACAAAAACATCATGAGTAAAATGAGACCATTTGGTTTGTATATAAGCCCATAAGATAAATATTTCAAGAAATTATTAAAACCCAGAAATAATGTATCAAACCTTTTTAGTTTGCACGTAATTACTTGTATTCTTTCCAGTTTCTTGGCAGTAATAACTAGAGTTGAGAGAAGACAGCAAGTAATTTATATAGCGCCTTTTTCATTTTGGTTAATCCATCAAAGTACTTTTGGAAGTTTGCTAAAGTTTTGCCTATAATCAGACGGTTAGACAAAGACTTTGTACTTCTATCTTTCTCTGACAGGTTTCTCTCTTCATCTCTGCCTTCCTTATATTCTAGACATCTACATTTTACAATTACTCAAGTGAGATTAGCCTCGCATTTGGACCAAGGTAAACTCCTGAGACCTGCACCATCCTGTAGTAATATGTGAGAGAAAGCTTATTATATGTCACAAATGGAGAAGTCACTGTAATATTAGGACTTATTAATGATATTTACTTCAGAAGATGATAAAAAGCTCTTGCAATATGAGTCCTGTTCCCTGGAAATGAAGACACAGCAATCAGTAAAAGGAAGGTATGTGAAACCGTAATATTTAGTAACCTGTGCGTATTAGAAGCTGTTCATTCTATGAGAAGTTTAAATAATTTCTTACTTGCTTTCTAGGAAATTTGCAAAATAATTGAATGATGTTCAATAAACTTCAGGACATTAAAAGATAGAAGGTAGATGATGGGGGCTTTCCCAGCAAGCGCCTCACAGCTCCATCTGCACCAGCAATGTCTTTGGAACCCACGGCTCTCTCTATTTGGTCAGACGGTAGCCCAGAGGAGAGGGCACAGTGTGGTTGGCAGCCCTGAGCTGGTTCTTGGACCAGGACACTTCATGAAGAAACCCTACATGATAGCTAGAAGCAGCCTATTTTCAGGTATATGTTGATGCTGCCTTTTTATTATACTTCACAGTCTCTTAGCCTACTGTAACCATTTAACTTTGCTCCTAAGCATAAGATAAACAGTCGTGCTTGTTCTAATGTGTTTCTAATGAATAAAAGGAAAGCTGTTGGTGATTTGCAGAGGCAGAAGAGTCCTACTACTGAAATAAGATGTCAAGAACACCTACTCAAGCACCTCCACATCCTCTCTTTTGTTTACAGCCATTTGTGTTATTGTTTGCTTGCTTTCTGTATGTTTGGTAGTTGGGTTGGGTTTTTTACACAGCAGCAAGGAAGACAGAAACATTATTTTAAGTAGGCAAATGTAGACCCATCCAGGCCATAGCATACCTGCCAATATAACTCAGCCTGCAGGGTGACTGCAGGAAACATAGCTAATGAAAGGAGCTTCTGCTTTTTTTTTTTTTTAAGTCACACAATTACACTACCTTCTCTCCTCTTGGTAAAGAGAAAGTTGTATTGTCATCTAAAATTTTGCCGTCAACAAAGATCAATGAAATTTCCAATCATGAACTGGTACAGCTGCAGAGGCGACACTTGGTAAAGCAGGCTGGACATGTGCTAATGAAAGAATTAAACTGGTAGGGAAATTCTGTGGGAGGTCTGATGCTGTAACCACCTTTTGTCTCAGAGGCAGTACTTAAAACAGGTAGGTGATTTCAACAGGTAAGTGGAACAAATCAGGTGGGTAACGTCGACTCATATGAGGAACGATTATTTTGGGAACCTGCTCCTGATGTTGGGAAACAATAATTACAGAGCAGAAAACACTGACAACAGTTTCAAGGAATATTTAAGAAAAAAAACTATCAAAACTATTGATAAGTAACTAGAAGTGTGTGCCAAGTTTCTGAGGTATGCATTTTTTGTAAGTGGAAAGACTGTGTTAGGACTACCAAGGCCTTCTCTTAGAAGTTCAGGGAGCAAACATTGTCAAAAATGAAAACCACCAAAAATGTATGAGCATTTAAGTTGTAATTGAATTTTACTGGTGGTTGTCTCCTGGTAAACTTTTCAGAAACAGTTCTAATATTAATTATTATTTGCCAGAATAAAAAAAAAGTCTAGCCTGTTCTCCCACAGTTCTGCTGACTCAGGAAGGTGAATGAAAACTAAAAATATGGCAAACTAACCTTTTAAGAACAGTAACTTCAGCATTCTGTTTGCAAGCATTTCAAATTATCTTAGTTGCTCTTTCTGAGCTTTTTCTTCAATCAAATATACTTTGCTCATCATTAGTATTAAGTCAGTAATAATCAAGTGCAAAATGCAATTGGAAATTGAAGATACCGCAGAAGAAAAGCAACTTCCACTTCCTTTTCAAGAAGCACAATGATGTATATATGTAGAGATTCATATATTATGAAACTAGAACAACTATTATGTAATCTAGTCTAATATTTGCAAAAGGCCAAATAATTTTGTGACAAGATTTCTGCATGACAGCCATGACTTTTGACTGAACTGGAACACATTATTTAGAAAACAAATTCATCCTAGAAGTAGGATGGGCCCCAAGTCAAGCAGAGTTCAAGTGAAAGAGTTGCCGATGAAGCAACCTCTACCTCCATGAACACCAGCTAGAAGCAAAACGCAGCAACTTATCCACTTAAGCCTGTTCCCCTGGCACAGCCGGAAGGAGCACTGTGTGCCAGTGATCCAGGCAGGACTCACTGAAAGAGCAAACAGCAGCTAGGGCACTGAGCAGCCCGTGAGCCTGGACATTCTCCTGTACTGATGGCTACAGACAGGAAAGCTGCCAGATATCCCAGCACTGGAGAAGTATATGCAGCATTCCAGGATAAAGAAGTTTGTGGCTCCTTCAAAGGGGCACTGGGTGCCAATCATCAGCTGCAGACACCACTGCAAAGAACCAAACTGGCTGTGGGGCATTTGCAACTCAATGCCCAGTGGCAAGTGCTTGTTGCCCCAGGAGTAATGCTGAAGGTTGGCCAAGTCAACAGACCAAAAATGTGTAACCATTGCCCTAATGCCACTCTGATCTGATCATTCACTGATCAATTCAGAAACTGGTGATAACGTTGGCTCCTGTGTTTTGAATGTCTATTAAGCATTTCTTTTTATTTGTACATTACCGTATAGAATCACTAAATCATTAAGGTTGGAAGAGCACTTTAAGATCATCCAGTCCAACTGTCAACCCAGCACTACCACTGTAGCCCCTAAACCACCAAACCACACCACCCAGCGCCAGATTCAGATGCTTCTTGAACACCTCCAGGGATGGGGATTCCACACATCCCCAGGCAACCTATTCCAATGTCTGACAACCCTAAAATTTTTTTTCTAATATCTAATCTGAATCTCCTCTGGCTCAGCTTAAGGCCAGTTCCTCTAGTCCTCCCACTGCAGGCACAGCAGAAGAGACCAGCTTCCACCTCACTACATCCTCCTTCAGGCAGCTGTAGAGAGCGATGAGATTCCCCCTGACTCTCCTCAAGACTACACAAATCCAGCTCCCTCAGCCATTCCTCACAGGATGCATTCCAGATCCTTCACAATCCTTGCTGCCCTTCTCTGGATACACTCCAGCACCTCAGTATCTTCTTTGAAGGGAGGGGCCCAGAACTGGACACAGGGCTCAAGGTGTGGCCTCACCAGCGCTGGGTAAGAGTGACCATCACTGCCCTGGTCCTGCTGGCCACACTATTGCTGATACATGCCAGGTGCCATTTGCCTTCTTGGCCACCTGGGCACATGCTAGCTCATGTTCAGCTGGCTGGTGACCTGCATCCCCAGGTTCCTTTCTGCTGGGCAGCTCTCAAGAGCTCCTCCACCAGCCTGTAATGTTGCATGGGGTTGCTGTGACCTAAGTGCAGGAAGTGACACTTTCCCTTATTGAGCTCCTGCAGCTGTCCTCAGCCCACTGATGAGTCTGTCCAGTTCTCTCTGTAGACCCTTCCTACCCTCGAGCAAGTCAACATTCCCACCCTACTTAGTGTCATCTGCAAATTCATATCAGCTATACACCTGATACATGGCTAAAAGAACCCAACTCTGCTTTAACACAGGCCAGGGTTAATCTTCTGAAAGCAACTCAGTCATACAGCCAAGCTATTGGATGAATTTGGCCCAATAATCAATCTCTACTTGTGCTTCTTTATAGAGATACTTTACATTTATCAATTATTTCATGTCAGATGTAGGACAGCATTTTGTATAATCTGTTACTCAGAAACAGAGCTATGAAAAAGCAATAAAAAACCAAACCTTTTTTCCTCCTGCACATATTCTGCAGCTGTCAGCAGAAAAATCCTGGGAAGATCTATTTTCCCACAGGGAGTGCAATGGGCTTCTCTACAAGATCCCTGATTCATCCAGTGCCTTTCTCAAGAGGTTTTCACCTTACACCATCTGTTTTATATGTGTGTAAAACGGGATAGCAGATTTCATGGAAACAACGGACACACTGGGACAGACAGTTCTGGCTGTACTGAATGTTTGTGCATGATTGTGGATGTGTGGGTATACACTACATGTATTCTTGCCTACGTAGTCAGTATTTGCCTCCTAATTCTGTATTTCTTCTGCTCCACATCCATGCATGTGCTGAGTTCTTTTTACGTTTTATACGTGTTATATTATAATGTTGTCTATGTTCCTGAGGAGGAAGCAAAGAGAATCTATTTAAAATGTTTTTCCACTCCTTTTTAAAGATATGATACAAACAAAAAACTGGCAACAGTACAGTTGAAGAAGTTGGTAATAATATCCTAATAAAAACTGTTTCTAAAATATCATTGCATTTGCAAGCACAGAATGCAATATACAGAATGTAATATTTTCTCCCTGTGTTTATGTGTCATTTCTGACTCCTGAAAAAATATCTGCAGCTCTTTGTATCTGACAAATATGTATTGCAATATGTTTCTGCAGAAACTGTAGCATTTCAGAATGTATATAAACTGCATGTCTTCTGATGTAATAAAGGGAAATCTAAGCAGATTTTTCATGTCTATGGGCAATTTTTTTTAAGTGCAGCAAAAATTGCTACATGTCCCCAAGCACAAACCTCACTTGGCATGTTTTTTTATGGGTTTGTGCTTTTATATACTAGCCAACATTTACGAAAATGAAAATTAATCCAGAGCAAAACCTGAAGTTCTAATGGATCAGATAAATATTTAGTCAACTAAAGTAATTCTGGGTTCCTTAAATGTAAAGCTTTTTACATATTTATTTATGCTTAATCCCACATTGAAGTAAACAGATGGCAGACCCCCTGTCATAACATCACGTGAGAGAGAAACAGATATATGGGACATTTTTTAAGCACAATAAACTCCCCTTACTCTAATCACTGGCTCCTCTGATTAAAATTGCATATACCTTCCAGTGATACAGGAAAGATGAATATGGAGATCTATAAAAGCTCATGGGAATAAAATACTGAAATTATTCTAGAGGTTGCATTAGAACCTCTTAAAACATTCTTTGCAAATATGAAGGGATGGAAGTACAAGAATCCAAGGCATGCACACTTTCCTCAAAATTATTTCAGATTTTGTCTTTGAGTTCATAGCTTAACAGCAGCAACAAGGAAATTGTCTAAAGGAGTAGAGTGACTCCTTGAACCATTATACAGTTCCAGTGTGTGAAAACACTAAAATCTTCTCCTCTACTTTTCAATAAAATTAAAAAACCCCCAGTGTTTTCCAAACGTACTTGAATAATTTGAAAAATAGAATTAATGTACTCTCATTTATTCTAAAAAATCAAGAAAATAAACAAAACAGCTAAAGCAGCTGATACCTAAAATTATGTGAGATCTGTCATCTTCAGTTGTACCTGAGTCTCATTCTCTAAAGTACTGTAGATTCAGTTGCCCCAAGATACTTAATACCTGATTCCTATTGACCTGTAAAATCCTGTAGCCTCTAAATTTCACTCTACAGAAGCAGATCCAGGCTCTGAAGCAGTGCTGGGATTGCAAGGCTGAACCTCAAATGGTCCTGACACTTGCAGTGCTTTGGCAGAACATGTTTTATCTGCCATATGGATAGGCTAAGTATCCAGCTAGTCTATCCTTGCAATGATGATGGAAAAACACCCCCAACAAACTATTTGAGTACTTCCACACAGGGCCCCAGTGCCATTTCGTGTACAAGAAATGAGATCTGGCCACAGCTCCAGCTGCCTGAGAACATACATCCAAGGGTAGTAGGGATGCCACGTACCCTTGAACAGCCCAGTATTTCTGGGATAGCACTGCCTAGGGCAGAGCAGACACAGCAAAAAGCACTTACCTGCTTCTTCACGTCATTTTAAAGATCGATTCACTTTAAATTAATGAAAACTGCTGCTCAATTCCTCCTGCTTTGCCCTCTACCCACCAATGTGCCTGTGAGCACAGGCCAAACCAATCACATACCTGTCTACTCCCTGTCCTCTCCTGTAGTTCACCCCAGCTAATTCAGGTGGGTTTCTGCTTATCTGTTTCCTTAAAGTAGGTACTGTGATGGAAATGTTTCATTGACCGGTGTTCCCTCAACCTACCTAACCCTAAGTTAGGCTCTGACAGTCTTGAAAATAAGACATAGTTTCCCAGGTCCCAAGAATACTTTACTTTCCCTGATGTTTCCACTGATGCTTGTGTTGGATGACAGAGACATGAAATACAAGGAAAAGAAGTTCTCAGTGTGTTCAAAGGAAAGATGATACCGAGCAGTACATTCTGAAGTTTGTTTTCAAGTAAGTTTCAATGTATATTTGGGTTTGCTTTATCTGCAGCATAGTCCTTATAAACTGCCATTGTTTTCTTTTATGAAAATGCCACACCTTCATGAACAAAGTGTGCTGAAATACCTGTTTGTTTCTTTCAGAGTGAGAACTGGTAATTTTTAAAGGACACACCAATCCTTCAAGAAGGTACACACACGTGGGACCAAAGTCAAACTCTTGATCCCAAGTGACATAAATTATAAAAAAAAAGCAAATACTTTTACAAGGTTCCGTATTTCCTCTTTGGTATCTCCTGCTATAGTATCTCTTAGTTTAACTAAGAGCTTGCCTTACCTGGGGACCTTTTTAGTATTGATACATGCACGCAAACCCTAAGAGCAGGACTCCCAGGCACCACAGCACTCTGCAGCCTACTGGAAGTTATCCAGGGACAACTGCCACACCATGAATGTGTGGCGTGATATGACCAGTGGTCATGTTTATCCCACTGAAAACAGTGAAGGCCCTCATGACCAAATAATGGCTATTCCAAGGCTTAGAAATATGAATGGGACCACAGCAGATGAGAAAGTGGCCTAACACAGTAGTTTGGTCCAGATGAGAAAAGGAATAAATGCAAAGGCATACAAAACAGGACACGAGAAATGCTGTTTGTGAGGGTTTTTTTCTTGACTACAAAACTCCTAAAATCACCACTATGGATAAAACCTGTGACTCTGATTGGTTTGTTTCTCTGTTGTGCATTGAGACCAAGATACGTGGGTCACTCAGAGAGACATTGTCCTGGCATTAAGATACGTGGAAGTTGAGAACATAAAGAAGGCAAAGATTAAGTCAGAGATGGAGCAGAGGAACTGAATGAAGTAACACAAATGCTCATTAATGCTCCAGCTGGTTAAGAAAATGCACAGAGTGTCTTGGGAAAAAATTAATGGCAATTTATAATTACAATAGTACCAGGCACTGGAAAACATCTGGTTTCAACACATATTGAAACTTACCTGCCTTCAATGACCCCTGTTTTCCTGATCTTTGAAGGACACAGGTTCTTTAGTCCTAATGTGACAGTTCCTCACATGCTAGGAGGCTTCATAGTGTAAAATAAGAGGTCTAATGGCAGACATCCACTAAAAATATTCACAGTTTTAAGGCTATAAAGAAATAATTCCTGTTTTAATGAAAAGGATGACAATAGTTTTAGAAAAGAACCAACCCCTTTTCATATTCTAAAATTTGGGGTGATTCTGAAGTCCCATTTCTCAAGAAAAACTGCTTCCTACAATTTAGGCCATATTAAGAACCTGAAAGACCATATAATTAATTTTAGAGATATGTGAGAACCAATGAACAGCATTAAAAAGTCATCTGTTAATATCACAGACTTGCCACCAGTTATATCATTCTGAGATACCAAAGCCATCCTTAGGTATAATCCTGAGGTCCAAACAATACTAACATGTTAACTGAGCCACTCTCTTTCCTTTACACTAATAATCTAGGTGACAAGGTTACTGTCCCACCACTGCACATGCTGCCTTCAAAGGATCAGATCAGACCAAGTACTGAAGACCTTAAAAAAGATCTGACAGGAACTTAATGTCCATGTTATTAGACCATCTGTCAAGGGGTGATTCACTTAAACTCTTCAGAACACATGCCCTTAATTTTTCTTACTTCAAACATTACCTGACTACACTTTTTTGCCTCACTCCCTCTGCTCTGAGTTCAGTGTATTGCATGATACTTCACAAGGCAACTTTTTTTTTTTAGCCTGAAGATAACACAGATCTGATGACTGATGAGGTATCACTTCATAAGGACACACTTTCCATGAACATTTATTCAAAATGTCTCAATTGTCCATTATTGGTACTCAGGAAGATCTAAAAACTCTTAATGAATTCCTATTTCATTCATGTACTCTAACTGTCACCCTAATTTCCACAGAAATTATACTGGAATGCACGCTACTGTAAATACTGGTATCATATTGTCACTTCTTTTTCTAAAATCTTTTAAAATGTCAGACTACACAGAGTAATATATTCAAACAAGATTTTATAACTGAGCTTCTGACATAGAAATCTTAGCCTCTACGAACACACTGCAGAAACTATACCTAACTTTCCCTATTAAAAGAGCTCCAAAAGCTTTCCATGAACAAATTAAGTCTTCTTTAAAGCTGAATCTAATTATAACATGAGCAAGAAGAAAACATTAATTTAGGTCAGCTCCAATGACTGTTGCTATTTCTTGTCATATCAGAACAATGTCTCAACTACAGCGTTGAATTTAATTACTGAAGTTTGGTGTTTAAATATGTTTTAATTAGCACTGTGACTGAATTCTGGTGTTAAATGATCAAATTTCCAGTACTAAACTGTTGCATACATCATGCATTGTCACATCTTGACACTGCCTCCACAATTTTGTGATTGCATTTATGCATTGTTATTATTAACTTTCTACCACCTTGCCAGTGGTGCAAACCTTGCTGGAGTAAGGAGAGATCTTTCCTGGTGGGAATAATAACAGATTTAAATAAGAAGCAAGGAAACATTTGAAATATTTTAAGAGAGCACACGAAAAGAAGGATAGCTCTCAGAACCTGAACTCTTGGAGTACAGCAGCCTTGTAAAGTTGCCTATACGGTCTGAGGGAGTCTTTAAGCAAAGAACATAGGAGGAGTTATTTTAAACATCACTCTCCCGGCCCTCCCTCATTCTCCTGTCCCCCCAAACACCGCAGCTCTCCGAGACTCTCCTCTTCCTTACACATCCTGAATCAAACGGGCAACTCCTCACCGGGCTCTCAAAGTTGAGAAAAGCGGGATTTGCCATTCCTGGGCGCAGTAAACCGGCCAAGAGCCGGCCCGCAGGGCAGAGTGGCGCCGGGCGGTCACTGAGGAGCCCCCTGGAGCTGCCATTCCCGGCGGGAGAGGCACGGGGAGAGGCTGGGACCGGCCATCGCTCCCCGCCGCCGGCTCCTTGGAGCGCGGGCCGCTCCTCTGCATTCACTACTGGAAACAGGCAGCTTTTTAGATCGTAAAACGGCTTTGCCACCACACGCCTCCCGCCGCCGCTCCCGCCACCCGCACACATGCGGCAACCGCGCGGGTGCCCGGGCGCGCCCTGACCCGTCGGGAGCGCGGGGGATCCGGGTTTTCAACGGGCGGACCAGGAATCCTGCCGGGCTGTCACCGCACTGCCCCGAGTTCCTACACGGCACTGCACAGCCCACCTCGGACAGCGTTCGCTCGCCCTTTCCCCAGCGCTGTACAAAGGGACCCGCCGTGAGGCGGCACCGGCCGCCCGGGGGCTCC
>VZRF01000179.1:180185-191957 GCA_013396875.1 Vireo altiloquus
GGCGAGGCTGTGGGCAGGTGTGTTCCAGCTCCTCCATGGTCTCGGAGGGGGATTTGGGGATGCCTGTTCCTGACTCAGCACCGGCCGCACGCACTGGCATGGCCGCCGCCCGGGCCCGCCCGGCGCGGGGGGTCTTCCCGGGAGCCGCCCGGGGGCTCGGCCGCTCGCGTCGCCACGGCAACCGGCGGGCCCCGCCCCGTTCAGCGCGCGGGGGGCGGGGCCGTCTGATTTGCATGCGGGCTCCTGGTTGGCTGCTGCCCCGCCGCGCCACCGCGCGGTGCCCGCGGCGGCTCCGCGGGCGGGCCCCGCCCCCGCGAGTCACAGGAGCCCGGAATGGGCCAGGCTGCAGGGCAGCGCGGCGGGCACCGGCTCCGGCCTCCGGCCCTAGCAGGGCCATCCCAGAGCACATGGCGCACGACTGCGTCCGGAAGGTTCTTGAACATCTCCAGTGAGGGAGACTGTACAACTTTTCTGGCCAATCTGTCCGGTGACCGGTCACATGCACAGGAGAGAAGTTCTTCCTCATGTTCAGGTGGAACTTCCTGTGCATCAGTTTCTGCCCCTTGCCTCTTGTCCTAAGCATGGCAACTCCGAGAAGAGCCTCAAAAAGGCTCCATCCTCTTGGCACCCTCCTTTTGATATTTGTACACATTAATGAAGTCCCTTCTCAGTTGTCTCTTGTAGAGGCTGAACAGGCCAACTGAGGCCAATTCCCGCAGCTTGTCCTTGTCAGAGAGATACTCCAGCCCCTTAATCATACTTGTTGCCATCTACTGGACCCACTCCAGGATCTCCATGTCTCTCTTGTGCTGAGGAGCCCAGAACTGGACACTGCACTCCAGGTGCACTCATCTTACCAGGGCTGAGTGGAGGGGTAGGATCAGGATCAGGTAGGATTGCTGGCAATGCTCTCCCTAATGCACCCCAGGATCCTATTGGTCCTCTTGGTCACAAGGACACTGCTGGCTCAAACTCGTGTCCCAAGCACGGCAGGCGCGGTCAGCGCCGGAGTGGTGCGGGAGCTCGGGAGGCAGCGCTGCACCAGGAGCCTCATCGGCGTGTCCGCTCCTACCCCGGGCGCGGCTGCACAGCCGGGCCGGGCGGCCTCGGTAGCCCATTAACAGCGACCCGCGGTGAAGTTTGGCTAGTTCAGAAGCAGCCGAGGGCGGGACGGTGCTGACCGGACAGCTCCCGCCTGCCGCGCCGCGGTGCTGGGGCAGCGCCCGCGGAGCGCCCGCACAGCCGGGCTGCCCGAGAGCGACTGCCCGCTCCCCTCCCCGGGCAGGAGCACGGTGCTGGGAGTACCAAATTCTTGGTGCTAAAGAAACTACATTGTTTTTTAGTGAAAGCCATTATAACAGTTTTGGCAAAAGCGCAGTTCTGTTCTGCCGAGAGATGGATACAAGGACATGGTTGTAATAGTAGCGGCTCTCTCTGAATGCAGCGAAATGCTTCTATCATAGGCAAATTCAGAGTTCCCACGCCCTTCACACGGAACCTGGCTGACACCTGCCCAGGAGCCACGACTATATCTTCGGTTGTGCTGTACAGCTGCTTTAACACGCACAACTGTAGCTTCTACACTGCTGAAGTGAAATTACCATACTTCTTATTCTTAAATAGCATGAGAATATGACCAAGATAATATAAAGCCAAAACTCAGTTTTAGAACAGAGAGCCTCCATTGGCTAAAATGTGGATTGCAGTAGTACTTAGCTTCAGTGGGCACTGTCAGTGTTGGTTTTAAAAATCAGACTTCATCAAAGGACACGAGCATCTAAGGCCATTCAGACCTGTGAGGAGTTACATGAGAATTGTGCCTCAGGGTCTTTCTTCTTGAGACTCAAGTTTCAAATGTCTTTATCTTTTGCACATCTTCAAAGAAAACCAAAAAGTGTATTACCAAAGCGTAATACAAAAAATGTATGAGCTATGCAAAAGGGAAAGGGGTAGATAAGTAAATAAGAGGAGATGAGAAAGAAAGTAGAAAGAAAAGAGAATGTGAAAAGAAAGAATGAGACAGCAGCCAAGAAAAAAGGAAAATACATGTCAAAAGAGGTGACTAAGCAAGAAAAACAGGTAGCCAAACTAAGAGAATCTTGCAGTTGAATCTTTTCCTTATAACTAAGTTTCTTTATCAGTGATTCTGCAAGAACTACTCACACATTATAGAAAGCATACTCAAGGGAAATGATTAAACTATGATTAATGCAGCACTTGGCCTGAAATTTGTAGCTCATTTTCTTAGGAATAATATTTGCAGGAGTGTTATGCCGTTAGAAGAATATTTGGACAGCACAGATGAGCAGTGCTAGGACTGGAGCAGCCAGAGGTAGCAGGCAGCCCTTTTATAAATCCAATCACATACGCCAGCTCTTCAGAGACCTGTGCTGGTGTCCTGAAGGAGTAGCACTAGGTATGGACATATCCAGGATCAGTGTCCAGCACAAGGCAGGTGCATGGGAATAGAGATGAAAGGGAAGAGGACTTTCTTGAAGTTGGATGATTGCCAATATACTGGAAATGTAAATTCCCTTGCCTTCTATTTCTTTTGAGTATGAAAGGCCAAATTTCATCTTTGCTTTCATGCTGAGAGTGTGCTATTGACTCCAGGTGCATTTTGATTCCTCTTCTCTACAGATAAGTTTTTCCAAATACCTGTAACATTACAGAATGATGTCTCTCTTGTGGTAGTGTTATCACCAATCTAAGCTGGGCCAGAATTTCAAAGTGGAAGTGGAATACTTTTCATGCTGCTTATTTAATTTCCACCTCTGGTAAATACCTGATTTATTCTGTCCTTCTATTTGAAGAGCATGAAAAAAATATGTTGTGTACCTCATAACAAGAGAGAGAGGAAGTTGAAGTAATGGCAGAGAGAAGGATGTAGGGTCTGTCATGTCTGTCCAAACTGATAATCTTAGTCAACATATTGGACATCTTGAACAAGGTATCCTAAACTGTATCTTCTTCTAGCTGTTGGGGCTAAAGAAGCTTTCAAAAGTCTGGAGTGTATCTTTTTTACTCTCTAAAATAAATAAATACAAAATAGGTTTGATTGGAAAAGCTCAACAGATGGTCTTCTGTGAATCCTTACAAGTCAGACAGATTTAAAAAGAAGAGTGGAGCAAGATTCTTGGGTGGGGAGGTTCATTCATCTAATTTTTTTTCTGTAACCAATAGCCTATGCCAGGCTGATCATGGTCTCCTGGGCAGCCTCCTGCCATTTCTTCACAAGTAACAGGGACACATCACCATGGCCTTTAATGACTGAGCTCTTTACAACACCTGCTTGGGTTGAACAGACATCTGATGCATAAAAATGTTGTCCCAGGGTGTATAAATTACAGGCAAACAAGCCAGGAAACCATGATCCCAATCCTCATAACACTAATTTCAAGGTCTGAACTGAATAGGCACCAAACAGGGAACAACCTCAGTTTTTAGGAAGGTTCCACCTGATACATTGTGGTTTGAGTTTTTTTTCATACAGAACTTCAGTTCTCAAACTGCAACAATTAATTCTCAAAGTATGAAAAAGATGAAAAAGATAAAAAAGATAATTTGCTTAGATGTTACATTTAAGTCCTCTACTTTCTCAAACAGAAAGTATGATGCCTCTCTGAGCTTCATGGATCTCAAGCACAGCAGTTAGTTGCATTTAAAATGGTCTTTGCCTGAGAGGGACTGCAAAAGTCTTCTGAACTATAATTGAGTCATAACAAAGAGAAGAAGACTCTCAAATAATTTCTGTTCAAAAGTCATCAGGAAACCATGAAAAAAACTCTGTGGCTAAATAGTGTTTCATTTCAAAGCCAAGAATCTGCAAGAAAACATAATAGAATAAATTATTGAAAATTCAACTCATGAGCTTATATGAATTTTGCTTTAATGGATATACGTAAGACTTTGTAAGTCTTACAGGAAGACTGTAAGTCAACTGGAAGACTTTGTAAGATGAAAGAATGGTTAATGTCTGGAGCAGATTTGTTAAAATACTGTTTCTATGTATATATCTATGTACACATGAATCCCTATATATACATATCTATTTATCTATCAATGTCATGCTAATTCTAGACATGTTAGAATTAATAGTTAAAAACAGCAGAAAAATACATCTTATTGCTGAGATGATCAATTACTTAAATCACATATTTTTAGACAGAGATTAAAACCCCACAATGGTAGATATTTTTTTCCCTCCGTGTAGGCAGGGAAAAAAAGGTAGAGAATGAAAGGTATGAATTAAACTACACCCTATAGGTTTTCATCATCTCCAACACCAATCACTTTGCTGCTTCCATGTAATGTTGGCTGATACTGTAGCTTTAATTAATTTTTAAGATGCAGTTCATCATTCTGGTGGAAAGCACAGTGCTTATAAACTACCCTCTTTCTGTTGGAATAAATAAAAAATATTTACTATTTATGAAATAGTCTTAAAAAGTGTTGCAGATTAAATTCACAAAGTTTTTCTATACACAATGACAGTCCATAAAGTATGAAAAGTAAAAACATGGAATTTGGTACAGTGTGATTTTATACCTGGTTCTTTCCACAATTCCATAGTGAAGATGTGATGTTTAATAAAATCTATGTTCTCAGGATACTTGTATAGAATCAAATTAGTCAGTCTTCATGTAAGAGTTTAACTGAAAATGTCATGTTAATTCTGATATGGTTTACATGTAAATTATCTGAAATACACAAATTCTTGGAAATAGTGGCCTTTGGTGATGTCATTCATCTGTGGTTGTAGCACTGTTTTGGCTAAGTGGGGTTACCCACTTTGGGGCAGGCTCTTTGTGTTCTTGCTCTTTCATGAACTACTTTTATAAGCATTTCTGAAGAAAATGGTGAGAAATCACAGTTGGGTTTTGACCGAGAGGGTATCTGTCTTCATTTTGTTCTTCCAGAGTCAGAGAGATGGTCACTTGGTGTGGGAAATATTAAGTAGGTCTGTCCCGTTATTAGATTGTCCTTGCTAATTTTAATAATTAAGCTTTTACTTATTGGGTAAATGTTGTTAGGGAAGTTTGAGGGATTCTCAGCATTGAGACTTTCCTGATGGATGCTCAGAGGTTGGGAAGGACTTGGATTAGCTAACCTCTGTTGGTCCTTCCCTTCTCAGAACCCAAATAATCTATTGAATCCATGCAACATTTCACTCTTACCAGAAAGTTTTTCTGAATGCCTAATCTGAACCTCCATTGCTGCAAACTACTGCCACTGCTTGCTTTTTGTACTGGACACAGAGAAAAGATTTGCTCTCCTTGGCTTTTTTATGACTACTGTGGTTAAGATTGTGGAACAATAGTTTGGGGATTTGGAATAGAGAGCTGACATTCAGCAGGCAGGTTGGTACTTTTCCAGACTAAACTGACTTTTCCAGACTAAACTGACCCAGTTGCAATAATTCAGTTGCAATAATTTCTCATAGGTTACATGTTATAATCTTTTCATTATCCTCCCTGCTCTATTTTGGAGTGGTGTAAGCACACAACTACAGCTGCAACTTTACTGCTACCAAGAAATACAATGCTGAATGCTACAGTTCTCTCTACTTCATATATCTCAGTATAAACTTAGTCTAAATGATTCATATTCTCTGCCTTCCTTCTTATTGTTACAGATACAGTATAATTTAAGAAAAATCTCTTTACTATTTACATTTAAACTGTGTTGTTATCTCTCCTATCCATTTTTCTCTTCTGGCTTTCCAAATAAGCACTCCAGTCTCCTTAAATCCACACAAAGCTAAGACTACCTTTCTTGAACATATTTGTATTGCACTCACTTCTATCCATTTTCAATCTCTCTGATGCCTTCCTTTTCCACCAGGTCAATTTCAAATTCCTCAGACTGATCATCAGTATTCTGTCATGGTATCTTTTCCAGGATTACAAGTCTCCAATACTTTTTTTCTCTCCACTGTTCCTGTCAACCTTTATATTTCCATTTGTCAATGTTTCCTGCAAGTGCCTCCACAGCTTTTTTCCCATACTATTCCAAATGCAAACCTGCCAAGTGAAACATAAAAAATCATACCGTAAACTCCATTTGAGTGATCATTAGGAGTTCACATTAATATTTCTGGAGAGTTTCATAATCTGGGTAAAGACACACACTTTATTTAAAGCAAAACACCTACTTTATGCACTGTAAAATTACTATCTGGGAGCTAGTTTAGCTTTTACTAGTTATTATCTGAATGCCTCTTCCTGTAAGAGCTTCTTCCATTTTGCCTATACTAAGGCAGATCAAGTACCAAACCTAACTGGAAAGACCTTTTCTCTCAGGTTCACAGTTACTTTCCTGCTAGTGTCCACAAGAAGAATCAAAAGCTGAACTTGAAAAGAATGAAAAATTTGTGACTTGCTAGTGGTGGAAAGCAAGATCAGACGCCATAGCAACACAAAAGGAGACACCACACCAGACCTGACCTAAGTTGTCTACCTTGGTGATGGCGCAGGTCCAAAATCTTGTTTGATGATCTGGACTCTCAGCTGGGCCTGCCAGCTCATCCTGCCTGGGTCTGTGGGACATAGCCCTGGGTGTCAACCCACCCTGCCCAACCATATCATGTCATTGTCTCCTTGTCCTTGTGGAGCAGCTGCCCCTTGCTGCACCCTGACGCCTAGATCAAGCCTTCCTGAGTCCCGAATAGAGCACAGTGGAGCCTGGCCCATGGCTGTGTGGGATCTTCTGCAATTCCTCCTATGCCATCAGCTTGACTGGGCTTTGGTGTCCTTATTGTACTGGCCCCCAGTCCAGCCCCTGAGTGAACCTCCTCCCAGAACCCAGCTGGCAGCCCCTTGGGGCTGGTCTGTAGGGCTCCTGCCACCCTCTAGTTCCATGTGCTGTGGCCCCTTCCCAGGGCATTGTCTCTGCCCTGGTTGAGTATTATCCACTGACAACCCACACCAACTAAACCCCCTCCCCTTTCTGAGCTCTCAGGTGTGAGGACACATCTTGTTTGTGGGGAATGGGAGCTGCTGCCAAGGCTGTGAGGGCACTGACAGCCCTGACCAAGCCTCACTTGGGTGCCCTGCTCTCTGCTCATGGGCTCTGAGTTCTGGCCTGTGCTGTTGGTCCTGGCTGGAGCTGAGATGTAGGAGTGGTAGTCTCCATCCAGCTCAGCCACAGCCATGTCCCCGGCTCCATAGCCTGACCTGGAACCTGCCTTGTCCAATAGACTTCTTTGGTGATTCCCCAATGGTAGTGTTTAAGGCCAGACTGGATGGGGCTTTGAGCAGCCTGGTCTAGGGGAAGGCATCCCTGCCTGTGACACAAGGGTTGGAACTAGATGACCTTTAAGGTTCCTTCAAGCCCAGACCATTCTACATCCTGTCTGGTGATCACTGGGCTGCATCTGACCCAGGTTACCGTCACCAGACCTGACCCTGAGTTGTGTTTGTCGTTCATTTTGAGATCAGTCTCATCACCGTGGACTTGTCCTGACTGATCCTGACTCCCATCTCCAGGCTGCCCTGCTCACAGTCCTTCCCTAGCACCAGTCCAGCAACAGAGTGCTCAGGACTACAAGAAGACTTTGCAGCATCTCACGATGCTGTCCTCCTTTCTGCCAAAGGGATGTGAAATAGTGAATGCTGAGAGTATTCACCCATGGAAGCATATTTGATCTTCAGCCAGGTCTTGAAATGTAACAGCCTCTCTACAATAATCTTCTGCTTATACATTAATTGTTCATTTTGGTGCAATTGTAAGGAGAGAGCGCTGAAAATAGTTAAAACAGAGACTCATGCTGTGGCAATAACTGTATGCTCTTGAATACCATTGGCATCAGACTTAATTCTTAGGCATTATAATTAAGGGAGGACTCATTTTCTGTGAGTTTGCTCTCACTTGTCTTCCCTATTTAATGTATATTATAATATTTTGTACTTTTCTTCTAGGCTTGAATAGGAATATTGTATTAGGCAAGCAGGTGATGAGATTCTGCTCTCTGTTCCAGTTTTCGTAATTCCACCAATTCTAGTCCAGTTACTAGGATTTGCTGTAATTTAACTGCAATCAGAATTGAATTGTGTTTGTTTAAGAAAGAAAAAAAGTATCTATGAATGTTCATTCCATAGGCTTTTTCTCTCGTAATGGAAATTAGTGTGTGTCCTTTTTTCTATTTCATGTTTTTATTTCAGAGCCTTAAAATCCCACTAACAACTTTATTCTCTTCCTCCTGATGTTAGCAAGTAAATCAGGTAGGAAATTAAAAAGAGCTGTGCAGTGAACAAAAAGCATTTTTAGGCCTGCTAAGCAAGGAATTTACTCTTTTAACATAAATGTCTGCATTATCATTATTGATAACAAAAGGAGAAGCATCTATTTTTTCATATTTCTGTCAGTCTATGTGAAGAGTTTTGAAAACAAAGACATCTTGTAAAGTAAAGTAATAATTTGAGATTTCTTTAAATTTATGAAATCTGTGTTTTTTTTTGGAAAAAGTTAAATAGTTAATTTTGAAATGTCACATGAATAGTGCAGTTTAGTAAGCAGCTGCAGAAATGGTCAGAGCTGGATGAAATTAGAAGGAAAAACTTGAAGATAATTTAGTGATAATGTGCATTAATTCAGACCAATAGAAGGATTAAAAGTAAGATAATGAAATACTCCATGTTTGTAGGAAACATACACATAGAATATATACACTCATATTTTGAGTAGCATGCACACACAAACAATTCTCCACAAAGACAGTCTGTACTTAACAACAATGTTTAAACATTTTGAGGTAGACATAGTACAGGTGAATTTGCTATCTTGCTGTCATTCATGATTTACTGGTATTGTTTTTGTATCACTCTTAGTTTTAACAGATTTTTTTCCATCACCAAAAGCATTAACAACCATAAGCTTAATGCATAACGTCTGAATAGGAGAGTTTTAACTTTTTGTCCTACTGCCTTTGCAGCAGATCAAGCACACTCTAGTCATTAAAAGGAAGACAAAAATAATCCTCAATACAGTAATTATTTTGTCCATTTAACTTAGTTTTGGCACTGTACCCCATTTGTACTTTCCCATGTTAATGTAAACCATTGTTTATATTACCTTGGAATGGTTGCAATGAGTTCACAGTATTTACTATTAATAACTTACATTACATTTACTATTAATTACTTACATTACAGCTTTTTCCCCTGCAGCCACAAAATACATCATTGTCACCTTTTGTTGAAATCTGGGAGTTTCCTGAGCTTCTTCTTCCATACCGTGTTTTTGGCTGCCTACCATCTTTGTTACTGTGCTTGTCTTGCACTTTTCTCTGCAGCTATCACACTTGTCTTGAGGGAAACTTGTTGGCTTTGGACCACCAGCAGAATTCCCACTTCTTGTTCTTAAAGGACAATTGAGCAAAGGTCATGCCAAATTGTTCTTGTATGATTGTTCAAAGGGAGGTTAAAGTTCATCTCAAAGTAATCTGCTGTGATAAAGCCTTTAGCAGAGAAAATCCCAAATCTTGCTTGGGTTATTTTTCCTTCACAAAGTAAAGCCCATCCCTTGCTCCCCCCATCTTTTTTTTTTTTTTTTCCCCTGCAGCATTTAAATATGCTTGTTATGCTGTGCTGTAGGAAACAGATGCATTCTTGTTATGGCCAGAAATGAATGTCAGGATTGAACCAGTATCCATGAAAAAGACTTTTGTTTGATCTGCAGTGGAGCTATGGCAACAACTTCAGTTTGGGAAATTACTGTATCACTGTGTACCGGCTCAAATCACGGCATCACCTGAATGACAAACATGCCACTGTTCATATGACAGCTGACAGAGAGCATTGTTTAATTTTAATCAAAAACATTAAAATCCAGTCAATTAAATAATCCAAAGCATGTGAAGGCTAGGTATTTGTGAAATGCAGTGGCATTCTACTTTTATTCAAACTGGAGAATTTAGAGATATTGTTATTTTAAAAAGGTTTATGTATTGTAGCTTAAGAATGGATAACTTCTGATTTTGAATCCCACATCATGCTTGGTGATGTGATCTTGTTTTGTGCATGTGTTCACAAAAGGAAGTAAAGCAAACAGTGGCACACTGCTGTGAAGGAGAGGCTGGCTGTAGGTGTTGTGGCTTAACCTGGCAGGCAGCTAAACACCACACAGGCACTTGCTCACTCTCCCACCTGCCCTCTGGGTGGGATGTGGGAGAGAATTGGGGGAAAGAACCCAAATTAAAATATGGGCGTGGAAACAAAACCAGTTTAATAGGAGAGAAAAGGAAAAGAACAACAACAATAATTAGAATATACAAAGTAAGTGAGGCACAGTGCAACTGCTCACCACCCACTGATGCCCAGACATTTCCTGAGCAGTGGCCGCTGACCAGTTTCCCCCCTCCAGTGTATATACTGTGCACAAAATCTTATGGTATGGAATATCAGCTGGGGTCAGCTGTCCTGGCTGTGTCCCCTCCCAGCTCCTTGTGCCTCGCAGTCTCCTTGCTGGTGGGGTGGGGTGAGAAGCTGAAAAGCCCTTGACTTTGTGTAAACACTGCTCAGCAACAACCAAAACATCAGTGTGTTATCAGCATTATTATTTCCAGAATCCAAAACACAGCACAGTTACTAGGAAGAAAATTAACTTGATCCCAGTGGAAACTAGGACAGTAGCTCAGAGAGGCTTTCTTCCTTAACTGTCAGTGTTTCCAAGGATGCAGATCTGCTACAGCTAAGCTGGCCCATTAATGATGTACTGCTGAGAGGGAGGGGTCTCATTCTCCCTGGGAATGGGCATTCTGGCTGTCAGGGTATCCAGCCTCTTTTGGCACCAGGGAGCTGCCCCAGGAGGCTGGGGTCATTCTTGTGCTTCCACCTAAGACTAGGTCCAGCAGTGGGATAATGTTGTACTAGCATCTGGGTATGTATATTGGGAGGTTTTTTATTTCTCTCTTACCAATGCAAAGGAGTTCTGGTGGAGAAAGAAGGAAAATAATTTTCATTTTCAGAACCATATAAATTCTCTCCTCCAGGTAGTTGAAAACAATCAATATATCCAGACCAAATAATGCTAGTTCACATTTCTGCAACAGCATATCAGCCCTAAGGAGAGAGCCCTGTGGTGCCACCTGCCTTTGCAAGAAGATAGAATCAGTGCCTGCACATTTTCATGAGCAGTAAATGCTTCTCCACAAAATTCTGCAAATGAAGGTGGTAGGTTTCTTGAGTAATGACTGGCCACACTCTCAGTTTTGGGACAAAATATTGAGGTTAATCTGTGGTGAAACAGCACGAACCCCATCAGTTTCCCTGGGTTTCTGAATGCACACACAGACAGATCTGAACCGTTTTAGAAGAGAGGACTTAGAAAGCTTCACATGTCTTAATTGAAGCTGTTAAAACCTTTCCCCATCTATGCTTGAAACTGAAATATATCCTTCTCTGGACACAGTTCTTGCTCTTCAGCTGAAGGCTGTTGTGTGAATACTCTTGACACATTTGAGTGAAGGTATCTCTGTAGCATCAAAATGAAGAGAACATACCCCACCTCCCCACCGTGACCAAGTCAGGGGTATGCAAGGGCAAAGGTCTGACAGGTCTTTTCTCAGAACCTTCCACACTCGTGGCCTCTTGAGATATCAGAAATTCAGCCTCAATCTACTTTTTTTTTTTTTTTATTTTTTTATTTTCATTTGTAGCAAAGAAGAAAATAAAAAGGAAAAGGGGTTTGGAAAATAGGAGGGTATCCAATATTATATATATATTTTTTAAAAACTCTATGTGCATTAAATTCTGACTATATGAAAAATATTTA
>VZRF01000179.1:192814-317814 GCA_013396875.1 Vireo altiloquus
GCGGCTCGGCGGGGCCGCGCCCGCGCTGCCCCAGCGGGGGGACCCTCCCCGGTCGGGCGCGGAACGGGGGGATACGCCCGGCGGGCGGGCTCGGGCCGCACGGCCTCGCACCGGCCCCGCGCCGGCGGTGGAGCCCCGCAGGGTGCGGTGGCTCTGCCGGGTCGCGTCTCCTGCGGGAGCACTCTCAGCCCTGAGCGCAGCGGCGGGCGCGGGCACTCCTGGCTGGGGCTGAAAACACGCTTGTCCCAGAGGAGCGCGTTGCTTGAGGCGCTGGCGTACAGTGAAGGCGAAGAATTGACAGAGGATAAACGCGCCCGGAGCGGTCCATCTTTGCACTTCTCCCGCATGGGGCAGCCGGCGGTGTAAATGCCCCTTTTGCCCCAGCCCTTAGTAATGCAAATGCGGACTTGTCTCAGCTACACTGCCTGGGTGCAGCTCTACTCACAAGTTGATGTCCTCTTGCCACCGGGACCGGACTGCCCTGCTCCTTTGGCCATCCGACCAGCCTCGGGTGTCCTCTGCCTGCACGGGGTATTCAGCCCCTCACACTGAGCCCGCAGCCTTGTCCCTGGGCTGTTTGCTTTTATAAGTTGGATTCGGTGCATTTGTTCCCTGTGGTCAGATAGGTGCTCCTGACCCAAATTAAGAGAAAGAAGAACGTCGGGAGAAGTAGAATGCACCTTGCTGGGGAGAGCATTTGGAAGGGAAGGAAGTGAAGAGGAAATGGGGCGTCAGCTGTCAGCAGATTACTAGTTTGTCTCAATCTGGTCACACTCAAACGTTGTGAAGCCGCCTAAAAACATTACTGCTTTGTAGCAGTGTAGGCCTTCTCTAAGTCTGGTATTCCTGAGTTGTCATGGAGACATGCAAAATAAAAGGAGCTGGAAATTCCGAGGGAAGGAGAGGGGTGATCCCTTACAGGGAAAGGTTGATGAGATTTGAGAGGTGTTTTGGAAATCTAGTTGGTAGCTTCATGCTGATTGTGAGCTGGCATGAGAGGGCTGTTTGATCTCCCTGTCAGGCCATGCCTTCAGTATCATTCCAGAACTGGCTTAGGAAGAACCATCTGTGACTGTGCTTTTAGCCAAGTAGGTTTGGTTTTAAGCAAAACTTCAGTCATCTATTAATGCATCACTGAATGCTTACGTACCAAAGATAACAACAGCTCATTGCTAAACTAATTTCTGTTGTTTTTAATTAATTACAGCTATGAATGAGTCTGGAAGTTTTGCAGCATCACGTTCTAGGCGTGAGAGGAAGAATAGAAGAGGCCAGCAAGAAGCGCTTGAACGTCTGAAAAAAGCCAAAGCTGGGGAAAAATTAAAATATGAGGTGAAAATTCCTCATCTTTTCTTCTTAATTAAAATGGAATGTGAGCTGAGATGCTTAATCACTATGTATAGATATGTAAAAGTTATGGGAAGCAAGCCTTTCAGATCAGCTTTTGTGTTTTTAATGGTGTATGTTTTTCTGAATGTGGCTGTATTTTTTTTCTGCTTTCTAGTATAGAAAGCATAAAATTTATATAATTTATTTGTTTGTTTCTGTTTTCAAAACTAACCAGTTTTGTTAACTGTGAGTCAGACATGCTTGCCATTGCTTGAGAACTATGCCACAGGGAAGGACCAATTTTTAAAATTGCATTATTAATGTTATGATAGGAAGTATCTTTTTTTACCCTCAAATGATTTTAAACTTTAATTTCAGAGCTTTACGTGACTGAATTCCATTAATATTGGTATGCTGGGTTTCCACAAAGAGAAAAAAATTTAAGTATTAAAGTGTTAGAACTGAAATCTGTCCGTGTAACATTGATACTGTAACATTGTCCAGTGGTGCTGCCAACAGGAACTGACTTTCTCATTGAGGTGAAAAAATGTAGAGAAACCAGAAGTCTGTAGATCATTAACATGCAAATTTTCTATGAGCACTCTGCTTGGGTACATCAAATTCCTTTCATTTTCATTGAGCTCAGATTGGTATTTGAGAGTAGAACCAAGGCCAGAAGTCTCAACTGCTAGGTTTTTTATTTTTCAAAATTTTTTTGGTGATATGAAATGAGCAATAAAGCAAGTAATTTTCAAATGAAGTCTTTGCCAGTGCCTCAGTAGATTTTGAGTTTCAGTATACTGTGATAATTTTAAAAATTGATAACTTGTCTTTTATCACTGCGAAAGAAGAAACTTAATGGATAACTGTTCTTACTAGTTGTGAACAATATAGCAGTGTAGGAACCCTGCATGCATTATGGGGAACTTTTATATTCTAACTGATGATCTGTAGTATTAATGGTATGGAAACTGTTAATCCTCAGTATACCTTTAACTGTAGGTTGAGGAGTTCACAGGTGTTTATGATGAAATTGATGAGGATGAATACTCCAAGATGGTCAGAGACCGTCAGGATGATGACTGGATTGTTGATGATGGTAAGTTAATTTGGAGAGTTGTTTTGGTTCTTGTGCTATAACTCAATTAGGCTTTGTAATGTTCCTGATTTGAGGTAAGTTATTGTTAGTACATTCTTAAAATTTGTTTTAGGAGACAAGAGAAAGGCAGTCTTCTAAAGGAAATTAATCTTTGCATTGTTCCCATAGTAGTCTGTTAGTATGGTAAGGAAAAGTTTTCCATGAAGAACTGTTCTTGAAATTTTATTTCCCGTTATCAGTGTTACAGTTCTTCCAAAAAAGGTACTGTTATTGGTAATTTCTAATTAAACATGTAAGAATGTACTTAGTTTAATAGAAAATACAGCTCAGAGTGCTGTAGTTTTTAATACTTGCTTTTGTAACCTTTGCTCTGTAATAAAGGGGGAAGAGTGTTTAAATATGTAAAACGTTCAGGAATATCAGGACCGAATTTAAACTGCAATTTTTAACAATTTATTTTTCTACAGATGGGATAGGTTATGTAGAAGATGGGAGGGAAATCTTTGATGAAGATCTGGATGATGATGCTCTTATTTCCAATAAGAAAGGTAACTTGCATGTGACCACTGAAGAATTTCTTCCAGGGTCTTTTAAAAGGTACCCAAAATGGGCAACTTCCTGCCATCAGTATATGTAGTAAGTATGGCCTAATGGCAGATTACTTGAAGATCTGTCATTCTGTGCCTGTGGATTTTGTTCAGCCCCCATGATGCAGAGGATGGAGGTTCACGAATTGAGGTCACATCACTGTTAACTGCTTCAGCACTACTGGGGTACTTCTGCTCACAGTGTTCTGTGAGGAAGTGAATGAGGATTCACTTCTAGAACAAATGCATCTGGGAGGGATCTTGGTTTTCAAAGCCACTGCCTAAAAGATACGTGATCTCTCTTGTCCACTAAAATACTTGCATTTTTACAAGAATCTGGGATCAGATGATTTTCCCAACTTTTTTATGGAATCTGGTGGCAAATCGAGAAACTGAGTCTGATTTTGAGAATCTGAGCATAGTGCCAACTCCTCAACGCTCCTTTTTTTTTTTTTTTTTTTACCTCTGGAGATGCTTCCATGTAAAGTATCTTTGTCCATTTTCTGGAGTATGCAAGAGGGATCTTTCACATGACTAGGAAAGACAGAGTGATGAGAGGGTTTTTCATTTCTTGTGTATGCATGACAGCTGCTATAAAGCTGCAAGATGATTAGGCTTCATTTCAGCCAGCAGTGTAAAGGTGGAAGAAGCAGACTACTTTGGCTGTCTATCCCTGCTAATAACTGGACCTGTAAACATTGAACTTTTCTAATGTAAAATTCACAGTTTTAAATTTTTTGTTTCTGTAGGAAAAGGTGGCAAAACATCTACAACTGATAAAAAGAATGTGAAAAAATCTGCGGTGTCAAAGCCAAACACAATTAAGTCTATGTTTATAGCCAGTGCTGGGAAGAAAAACACAGATGTAAGTATTTACATTTTGAATTTAAATAGTTTGGTCTTTTTCACAGTGTTTTAGTGGGAGTAGAGTAAACCAAGGGCTCATTTTAGTTTCTTGTGTTTAGCAAGACAAAGTTTGTGAGGCAAACTTCTATTATGATCTCTTGTGTATGGAGCATTTCTGAAAATGTTGTGTGTATTTCTTGGAAACCCTTTAGTGATTTGCTGCTGTTCACCTGATCGGGTTTGCACATAGAACTGAGAACTGTTTGGCTAATCTTACCTTACAGAAAACTGTGGACCTGTCCAAGGATGATTTACTTGGGGATATTCTTCAAGATATTAGTGCTGAAGTAAGTATGTTAATAAAATCCGTTGGAAACAACCTTAATCTCTTAGTTCTTGTCATGGAACATACCAAGAAAATACAGTTTTTTGTGAAACTAGGCAGTCTAAGATTGATTTCATCCATAGCACATCTCATTGATGGATTTCACGTGTGTGTGCATTCTGCCTGTTGTCTGCATCATGCAGATGTTGCATGACTGCATTGCTTGGCAAGGCAATACCACTATGACCTGATTACAGGTGGTTTATATTAAGATAATGTGAAGCCTGTGCTAATGCATCCTTCAAGGTTTTCGTCACCTTGGAGTGAAAGAGAACTTGGCTGTCTCTGACTTGTGTATATCTGTCATCACACCTCAGCTAGGGTTCTGTAGGACATCTCCATCTGACTTTTCTGGGTTCATGGGAGGAGCTGAGGGAGCAGTGTTACAGCAGGTCATGTAACCTGAACTTCAGCCTGCCTCCTGCTTCCCATGATTTGCTGCAGAGAACCAGGTTAACACTCTCTTGAAGGCAGGGGTGCAGGATGGCTGCTGTGACAGGGTTGGATTTTCTCAAATACCTAATGCCTTTTTAGCAAAATTTCTTAAAACCAGAAGGATTGCTCACATGTAAATGTTGAAACTGCTGTAGTTGTGAGATACTGTAGTGGAATATACTACAGATACTGAGGTGGAATATGTTGAACCATAATAAATGCAACATGTTTTTTCAGGGCAGTAAACAGTATAGGCTGTCCCAATGTAAAGTTATTCTCTTAGTTTTGTGCTCTTATTATTTTACTCCTCCCTATGACATCTGATTGAGGTTATAAACCCCCCGAAATCATTAAAGAAATGTATTTTAAGGCTGCCAAATTTTGTGGAATGTTGATTAGGGAGAATAATACTAATAATTTTGGCTTCTGTTTACTTAAATACCAGTTAGCTATTAATTTTTTTGTTCTGTTGTTTGTTTTGTAAAATTTCTTTCATTATTAGCTGTTGATAAGGTTAAGCATAAAATATCTGTACATGTAAATAAGTTAAAATGTGTTTTCCTCTAGTGTAACAGTGCTGAAAGAGCACTTCTACCTTTCTTGAGGCATGTATGTTCAATACTACTGCTTCAGCAGACATGAAAAACATAGCACAAGTTACTCTGATATTTGTGCAATAAAGGCATAGTTAGCTGTTGAAATTCCTGCTGTTGGAAAACTTTTACTTACTGTTGGCAGCTTTTCTCAGACTGTTTCGTCCCTAAAAAATCTAGTGTCTGTCTTCATGGACTGATTGCTCAGATAACATTATTTTATGGGGGTGAGTTGTGTATCAGGAGGTGTGTTTTCTTGCTAAATGAAAAATATTGGTGGCCCTCTTTGATGGAAAATGTTACTAATCAAAGCAAAAGAATACACTGAACAACTCTTCCATTTGTCACTTTCTCTATTCTTTCAATATTCAGACAGTTCAACTAAGTCCACCACCAATTATGATGCTGAAAAGGAAAAGATCTGCTGGAGTACCACTCAATCCTTTCTCTGTGCAGTCCCAAACTTCTAAGGTAAAGGGGAAAAGAAAAATGTTGTTCTCATTGATAATAGGAACTAATCTGTGTTGATTTGAATAGTGTTGACTTCTATTTCTCATCCTGGAAATGAACTTTATTCTTAGCTTCAATAGCAGTGTTACAGTGTAACTCCATTCATTTTTCCACATCACCTTTCATGTGAACACATAAACAGTACAATTGGTTTTATATCTTTAGAATAGTAGGAGTTTGTAGCTGTTACATTTGACAGGTGAAACTGTTGTTAAAATGTTATGTGCATCACATGAAGGTGAGTTTCTGCTTTGTCTCTTTTCCAAAGAGTAGAAAAGACCCTTGTGGCAAGTAGAGTAGGATGGGAGGTGAAATAAGCAGGAGTGTGGAAAAGAAACCAATCATTTGCAGAAATGGAAAACAAATGGAAAATTGAAGCTATGGGTAGAAATTTGCCGTAGTGGAAGATTTTGGAGTGAAAGGAGGGATGGCCTGCTGAGGATGGAAGGCTAGCATTTTGTTAGGAGTTCTGGTAATTGGGAAGGACTTTACAGCTGGAAATACAGTGAGATATTTGGTAATGATCTGTAGTGGGAAAATGGAGTAGTGTAGATACATCTGATTTGTGAAACCTTTTGTGACATCAACTTTTATGTTGAAAATAATCACCAGTGCTACTCAACAGTTGTGTTCAAAACTGGAAACAATTGGAAAAAAAAGGGGAGATGTAGTAAGAGAGGATCATGTTGCAAAATATGTGGAACTTTTCCTACTAGTTCTGCAAATAGCAAGTGAAAGGTTTTCTTGGTTTGTTTTTTTTTCTTTGCTTTTACAAAATTTTTTTCAAGGCATGGTGGAAATGTTTTTCAGGTAGTCACCCCCATATCAAAGAAAGCTCTTGCTCATGTCAGAAAGGAAACTCCTCCTCCAGCTTCATTTCAGCCTAAACATCCCAATTATACATCAAAATCTGTCAGAGTCTCTGCAAATGAGGATACCAAGCATGTGCAAAAACCTGTGGAAAATGAGGGAATAGTGAAGGCAGTAGGAGAGAAAGCTACTAAAGGTATCGAAAGTAAATCAAAACCCAGTTCTGGAAACTCTTTAAATATGGCATAGTAGTGTTAAAACACTTGTAAAATTATATTAGCTTAGCTAAAATGTGATACTTTGTTTCAATGTTAATACTGTATATTATGTTCATGCTTTTAGTGTGCTATCTCTGCATACTGCTATAGTATGCAGCGTGTCATTTTAATGATTCAGGCCTTTAGTTCTACCTGCAGCACTTCCAGATGATGATCAGGGAATGATGGATTTTGATGAGGAGGACTTTGATGAACCTATGGAAGCAGAGCATGTGGAAACTATACCTGAGACAGCTGAAAGCTTGAAAAGCGACAATGAAATTGAAAAGAAAGAGTCAGAGCAGCTGGAATCAGAGAAAAAAGAGACATCTGTCTTGTAAGAGTCTTCTTCTTCTTTTTTTTCCACTAAGAAGGCTTTCAATTTCCATAAACCTTAGATTTATTTTCATATTTGTCTTTGCCAAAGGGATAATTGTAATACAGGCAGAATGGTGATAATGCTGTGCAATGCCTTTTTTTTTTGTAGTTAGATTAAGAATCGTAACATGCTGATAAGCTACCTAATTGAAAAATATTTGATGTTTTTGGGATTTAGTGTGTGTGATAACTTGTATTTCAGCACACTGCTGTGACTCAACGTGGGTGTTGAATAGTGAACTTTGATGTCAGAAAGCAAAAACAAGGAATTGCTAAGGATGCTTATTCTAAGAGAATGTGAAGGTATTTTGTAATAGATGTAGGTAAAGGTTTTGTTGCCAAAAGTAACAGTGAACAGCTATGTCTTTGGAAATAGGAAAACAGGGATTTTCCCTGTTTTTGTGGGTTTTTTAAATTGTTTGAAAAATCGTGAATCATGGGTTTCCATAACAAAATATTTCAAACTGTAAAGTGTTTGAATGATGAAAAAGACCTAAACATCTAATGATTTAAAAGGTAGTTTTGTTGAAATAATCTGTTGTTCCCACTGAGCAACTTGTATAGATGGATGGATATATTTGTTATGTGAAGACTTGAATGTACAAGGCTGAAATACCAGGTGACTGGTTTTTAAAGCGTGTTTGTGGTGTATCAAGAACTATACTGATATGTGGGTTTCTGTCTTTGTCACTCCATCCTTCTTTTCAGAAGAAACCTGAGGAAACCCAGCTGTTGGGAATGTTGCTTGGTAGTGGAAAGAAAAACAAAAGGTGTGAGGACATAGGCCTGGAAAAAAGCAAAATGGTGATTATAACGAGGCTCAATTTCATTTGTTTCTTTCTTCTGCAAAACCTGCAGAAGTTCTTCTCTCCCAGGTCTCTCCTGTTGGGACAGAATTGATGAGGATGAAGCTGATTTAGTAGCAGCAGAAGTTCAGCTGGACCCCAATCTCCTTCCACTTGTGAATGGGGAAAGTGATGATCAAGTCTTAAGATTTTATTGGCTGGATGCTTATGAAGATCAGTTCAGTCAGCCAGGTAACTGTTCAGTTAAAGGCAGAAAATGCCAATCTGATTCTTTTCATTCAGTTGGGATTTTCATACTTGACTAAATTACATCCAGATACCCTGTGTGTCCGTGCTCTAAGATATTCATCTCTTATTTTTCTGTATATCTGCAGGGCAGGGCACTGTGACTGGGAGGAGAGTGTCATCTCCTGGCACTCTTTAGAAGTAGGGAAGTAAAAGGGACCTATTAACACTGTTCAGTGTTGGTAATCCATTGTTCTTCTTAAAATTTTATACACTCCAGAAGCAAGCTGAAGTTGGTAATTTCTTGCTCAGTGGCACAACAGCTGAGCATGCTTTCTTTTTTTTGGAAAAGTAACTTAAAATTCATGTGCATGAATAGAGAAAGGCTGTACAATAGCAGTCCTACGATTTTATACAAAGGAAATGTATGTCTGTCAAGGGAGGAAGGTGGTTGAAAAATACAAGGTCTGTCTTGTATTTCTTATCTACTAATTCAAACGATCTAAATCTTGAAGATTGTTTTTGAATTAAGATTGGTGAGATACCCCGTGCAGTTGACGTGTGAATCCTAGCTCTCATAGTCTTCAAATTGCATCGTTCTGATCTCAGCTCTGACAAAACAATTTGTGTTCACATCTGTTCTGAGCACTTCCCATCCGTCCTCTCATTTCAGCAGCAGCTTTAAGATCTTGGGTTTCTAATTTGTGCTTCGTGTGTGTTTATCAGAAGGTTCTTTCACAGGTTGTTGGAGGTTTTTTTGGGTTGAAGCTGTAAGCATTGAGTCAGATACATTTCTTTGTTAACACCTTTTGTTGTGAGTTGGGAAGCCAAACTTAAATATGAGACTGTGATGGGCTGAACAGCTTGGTGATGGGAGTGGTAATAATCATAGATATCTTGATGAAATCAATGGCTGTAATATAAAATTGCTACTTTTAAAGAGCCTGCTATTGTTATTTTTGCTTTTTTTTTGTCTTTTAAGTCAGTGATTGCTGAATGGAACATAATTATGAAAGGATTTCTGTTCCTCGCATGCAGGGAGTGTTCTTTTCTCATTATGACTTTTTCAGGATTGAATAATAAAGACTGCACCTGTTTTCAATTAGTAATGTAGAAGGGAAAATTTTGATATTGCTTTTTGTTTAACATGTTCATGATCTTTGTTTATGCCTCATTTGCTGTGATGTCAAATGCATTGCCTGAAGAGTAAATACTATAGCATAATCATAAGACTCTTTCAAACTTAATGATTATTTGGAGGCTTAGATTTCGTAATTCCCTTTATGGTCTTAGGCAGAGAACTCGAGAATTGTGATCCTATTAACATTTTAAAGAAATAACGAATAAAACCTGCCCTTTTTTCTTTTTTTTTCCCCCCTGCAAGACATTTTCCCTGTGTCTTGACTTTGCTTACCTTTTGATTCATTTGATAGCGTTATCTTTCTTTTCACAGACTTTGATTTGTAAGCTTTATTTGTATTTTTTTCTTTATTTATTCTTTCCATGGTCTTGCAGGGGATCGGGCCTGATATATCTCCGTTGGGTTTTTTTTTTGGTTTTACATGAAATGTCTCTGAAAACTCTTTGAAGTTAGTTCTGCTTTTACTGTCTGTGGGGATGGTGGTGTGTCAGTGTTCAACTGGATGATCTCAAAAGATTCCTTCCATTCTAAATTAATCAGATTCTGTGAAGTCTGGTTATTAAGACCACTTACTTGTCCGTGCTAGAGTTGATTGAAGCAATGAGAGTTGTCTTTGCAATCCAGGCAGCTTTTTACCCTGTCTTTGACTGGCTTATGTATCCTTCTTTCTACTTTACCTGCTTATATGTACTCCTCTGACAGATTAACTACTCCATTTTCTTAATATTGCCAGCTGTTCAAGCAGTCAGCTACTGTTTTGTGGTCTCTCTCAGAGTTTCATCTTTCTGTATGATACAAACCTATCTGAGGTGTTGTTTTTTTTTTTTTATCCCTTAACAAAAAAGTAAAAGCTTGCTGGGGACAAGAACTTCATCTTCTCTGTCACTTAGATCTGCAATTGGAGCTCTTTCTTGATACTTCTATTCAAACTGTCTAAATCTTCAAGATTGCCTCTATATTAAAATTTCTTAAGATACTTTGTGCAGCCGAAGCTTGTATCCTTGTTCTCATCATCTTCAAAACCGCAGCATTCTCTGTCCTTGACAAAGGTAGTCTTGTTCACATCTATTCCAAGCACTCAGAAAATGATTTTTCATAGCTTGTCACTTTGACTCTGTCATCTATCTTAGTGCATCTTCACTGATTTATCTTTGATCTAATGGAGTAAGAAAGGTGCCTTTATGTCTGATATATCTCCTGGCAAAGATAAATTATAACTCTTAACCAAGGACTTTTTTGTGCACTGCCAGGCCAAGGAGAAATGCAGATTCTAAAACCTTCTATGCATGAAACATTGTTTCTGAGACTGTCTCAGCATGGATATTTCTGTTTTCATCAATGGTAGTGTGCTGTAGGAGGAGTGTCTTCCATGTAATTGAATTCCAAATTATTTGGAGCTTGAAGGGAACCTGGTGAAGCCAGGTTTCTGAGCTGTACTTGGACATTTTTTGTACTTGTAATTTGCAAACTGTATGTGACAGTCAGGTGGTTTGGTGCTCAGTTATTTTAAAGTCTGACATAATTTGATTAGCAGTTTGCAGCATTTTGTGCAATTGCCAAGTTCTCTGGGCTCAGAGAAGTGCATGTACAGTAATGACATTGTCCACGGTGAAGTCAGTTGCCACTAGTCCTGCTCTGTGTAATCTTTCTGAGTGTCTCCCTTGGTTACAACTGCTGTCTTGGCATCCAGGATTCCTAGCAATGTCATGCTTCTTTTGGTGTCCTCATTTGTTAAAAATAGTCACTTGAAAGCTAATCAGCATCTAGTTTCCTCAGACAACTTGTATTTTTACAGGTTTTAGTGGTAGTAGAGTCTTGATTTCATGGTACTGAAGTGTAGGGAAAAGGAGTTAATTCTGCTGGTCTAGCTGAAGAGTGAAAAACTGTAGATAACACATGTTAGAGGATTGATTGACAGCACAGGCATTCTGATAATCTTCAGCTTTCACTGACATCTCTCTCCTTCCTCCCTATCTCCAGGGATTATCAAACTAATATAGGCAGCGGTGGAATATCAGAACAGAATTTTGAGACTGGCTGTGTAATGCCATTTTGAATTTTATGTACCAGGTGTTACTGTAGCAATGGAGGTAGAGACAGAAAGAATGATCCAGGTGTCTGTTTGTAAAGCTGATGTTTAAAATAATTTAGAATGTGCTTATACATTGGAAAGATTTGTTGTTCAAGGACCTAAACCAGAAATGGTTGTGTTTCAATGCAAGAATACATTATAAGGTGCTTTAAGCAACATTAGGAATGATTAATTTTAAAACTGCATATTGAATTATTTGCCTTTCTCCCTTAGGTGTGGTATTTTTGTTTGGCAAAGTTTGGATTGAATCTGCAACCACCTATGTCAGCTGTTGTGTGACAGTGAAAAATATTGAGAGAACTGTTTATCTGCTGCCACGTGAAACAGTAAGTGTGACTTTTAAGCATGTCAAACCTAAGTACCTTTCATTCTGCTTATGGCAGGTTGTGAGTTCTAGCAGTATGTTTATGGAAGCCAGTGTTGTCTGATGTAGGTGGTAAAGTTAAAAACAATGTGTACACAATATATCACATGTGAGCTGCTGAGTAGAGCACTGTGACTTCCCCTGACCTTAACTAACAACTGTAGTCAAATTTTTACCCTTTGACTTGCTGTTTAGCAAATAAAGTGATCTTGAAGTATTACTAGAAAACTTACTGCTTTTTAAACATTCTGTTCAAGTACTATTTTCTAAATTTGTGATTTCCTGGCTGATTGCGTTATAGTTTTTCTTAAAAAAATAGATACATGATTCATAATAGCAAAGTAAAATTCAACTTATTGTCATGTCTGCTGGCATTTTTGTTAACTTGTAAAACCTCACTTCTGTTTTTGAGGAAATCGACCTGTCAACTGGCAAAGAGACTGAGACTCCAGTAACTATAATGAGTGTTTTCAAGGAATTTAATGACAGTATTTCACCAAAGTACAAGATCATGAAGTTCAAATCCAAGGTTTGTTAACAAGCATCCTATTTGGTAACTTTCTGTTGTTCTGGTATGTAAGGTGGGAAGGCTGTTGACACACTGTCCAGTGAGGGAGGTTATGCCAAATTGCAAATATATAACTCCTGACATGTGTAAATGTACCTGCTTGTAAAATCTGAGCTGTTTTTCAGAATGCAGAACAGATAGAAGTTCTGATACCTAAAGCCTTAGTATCAGCTCATGCTGTCAGAGTTAAAATGAAAGATTGTGTTGTCCAGCAGGTAAGTCGTTACTCTGGGATTAGACCGTCTTTGCATTTGACCAGATATCTTATTGAACTTTGTCTTGGCATGTCTCATCCTTCTTCTCACTGTTGCAGATTTATCTTTTTAGAGTGCATGCTGTTCAGAGCATGGATTGTCATAGTGTGGCTATGCAGGAGGTAGCAAGTGAGGTCTGTCATTCAGTCTTGAAAGCTGTTCTGTGCTTAGAGTTATAGGCAGTAGCCTTAAAAGTGTTATTTTGCTGTGCTCTGTTTCCTCAACAAATCTTTAAAATTACATTGGAAAAACAAAATATTGCTATAATGGAAACTTTGCACATAAATTTATATAATGCTTGTCACGAGTCTGCAGGAAAAGAGCTGATACTGCTGATGGTGTTGCAGATTTGGACTGAATTAGTTTGCTAGTGTCATAACGTTACTGTCCACTTACATAGAGAATTTGTCTTTTACAGGGGAGGGCAGAGGTGGGAAGCTTGTGTGGGGAAATGTGGCAAACATTCAAGTTAGGGGAAAAATCTTTTCTGACTGAAGTGCTCAGAAACGTTTATGTTTCTTGAAGTAACGTGTCATTAGTCTGGCAAAGCTGATTTTCATTAGTTGTAGCTTTCTCCATCCTGGCAATCTTGTGATTTCACAGGGTTTGTTCCTGAATAGTTAATCAGCAAGGGAGATGACAAGTGAAAATGCAGGAAGAATGGAATTTAACAATATGTAAATGAAGGAAAATAAAAACAGTTTGTGTGGTAATTCAAGTTGGAAATATCCTCAGGAGGTCATCTCATCCAAAGCTAGCTAGAGCAATTCTGAAAGTTTAAGTTGTTAAAGTGAAAATGTGAGCAGTGTTTCTCAAATAGCAAAGTCATGCAAGACATGACATCTTTTCAGCAACTTGTAGCTTAGTTCATTATTTACAGAGTTCAGAGAAAATGGATGTGACATTAGTACTTTGTAAAACCTTTTTTTTTCTCTAGCTTATTTTCTTTCTCAAAACTGTGATGTAAATCTGGGTTTTTCAGTTTTCTCTGTTATTTCTCATGGATAGTTGATTATAACGTAATTACATGTGGGATCAGAAAGGAGTGAATTTAACAAGAGATAAAAAACAAGTTGCTGATAGCTTACTGTTCAAAGATCCTTTCAGGAATAGAAAGAAAAAGATTTCTTCATTCAAAGAGAGGATGCAAACACTTGTACTGTAGAAATAGAGGGAGGGAGAAAGGTCTCCAAAAAGATGCAGAATCTTGGGAAGTCTTCATCTTTTCCATGGTATGCCAAGAATAATGTGAATGAGGTAATAGAGTAATGTAGTTTAACCTTCAAAGATGGCTTTTAAAAATCAAGGTAAAACCTGTCCAATTTTTACTGAGCTTACACAGAACTCAGGGCAAAAGACCCAGCAGTCTTGTCTGGATACATGGCTACAGTCCATATGGGGTCCTTGATTGTAACACAGGAGTAAGGAAGTAGGAGCACTAAGACACTCTTAAGATTTTTTTTCCCTTGACTATTATAACACTTGGTCACCCTCATGAGGAAAGATTAACTCAAGTGACTATAAGTACAAAAGATGGCAATTAGAAGTCTGAGACAAAAGGAGAATCTGTTATTCCAGAGATAACTATGAAAGAGCTTTAAAATTTTTTAGCTAGTAAAATGAAGAATAATGATAAGACCTGTTTGCTCTCTAGAAACATTAAAAGGGGTTGAGCAGCAAGAGAGCTATTTAAAGGACAGTTTTAGCAAAAGAGTGAATTTGTAATTTTTAATTCATGAATAAATTAGGCAGAATATGTGGTGCAGGGAAGCGCTGAAATAGCCTACCAGAATTATTTCTGAACAGTAAGAATTCAAATTATGTTGAAATCTTCAGTAAACTGACTTTTATTAAAAGGATAAAAGCTATCCAGCTTTATTTTGCTTGTGTAATTTTCTGCTGCTTTTGATACTTACTGCATTCTGGGAGGGTTTAATGTGAACTGGAGATCGTAGGAAGGTATGGCAGTAGTAATATGGGAGGGTAAGAGAAAAGACAGGATAGTAGAGCTGGACTGTTAGTGGGGTCTTTGGAGGATTATTCAAAGAAAGTGTTACAGTTAACTCAGATATTCCAGATTACACAAAACTGACTGTGAACAAGCTCCACCAGATCTGGCCAGGCTTACACCTCTGCAGTAGGGAGGCTTTGTGCTCTCTGCAAGATAATTGTGGAAGTAATGGGGTTGTCCCATTACTGCGCTCTCCTTTTCTTCTGTTCCTCTCTGAGATAACTGAATTTGCCTGATTATGTATCTTAGTTTGTTTTTCATAAGGAGTCATCAACCTTTTCATTGTACTCATACCACTAGAGACAAGGGCTGTTACGCAGCCCTTGCACCTGTGTGTCCATAGGGGTGTGCAGGGCTGTGGAACTGAGATGGTTTGTGGCACTTACCTAAACAAATGCGCCAAAAAAGTGATCTCTACACAGTTGTAACTGTATGTGGTAGAGAGCTAATATGCTTTAGGAGATCTCCCCTACTCTGTGATGTGCAGCCAGTGGTTCGGTACTGTCTTGTTAAGGGTTGGTATTTTGAAAGATTTCAAACAAACTAATGGATGCATTGCTCAGGTGAGACTTGTGAGCAATGCATTCAGAGTAACATGAAGTCTCAGTGTTTGCTTGTTCCACTCTTGTTCCATCATTAGCTGGAAATCAGGAAGGTTACTGACATCCCTGCCATGCACCCACAGTTCTTTTATTCAGCATACCCCTTTTTGTGATGATGTGGAGACACTGAGACAGGTTGTTCTCTGTGCATCTTGGCCTTGCCAGCACCCAACTTTGTCCCTGTGAACACACTTAAGCCATATCATTTCCTGCTGCACCTGCTGCTAATTGTAGCTTCAATGGGTTGCACTGCTGCCAAGTTAGCAAGTCTTCACAAATCAATTTGAAAGCAGCCTTACTCCACTTAGGAACTTAGCAGCTAATCACTGCTGCTCATTTCTGCTCTCTGAAGGGCCACTTGAAGGGCAGATTACTCTGCAGCAAAGCATTCATTCACTGAGTTATGACCAGACGCTGGTGTAATTGAGCTGAGCTCTGTGGAATAACGCAGATGAATCACTACAGAAGACTATTTTTATACTATGTTCGTCTTGTGTTTGCAAAAAGAACTTGTTTGAAGCCTGAGAGGGTTTTTTTTTTTTTAATTAAAAAAAGAGGAGGGGGAGCACCAGTGATCTGTGCTACAAGCAGTGCATTGCTGTTTGTTATGTTACAGCTCTGATCTGCTCGTGTGAGGTGCTGCTGTGGCTCAGCGGTTCAGGTCTACATTTGCATGGTAATTTGCAATGCTGATCTGGCTTCAGTGGTGCTCTTGTACCAAGTTATGTTACACTTCTGTTTCCTTGAAACTGTTGGTGTAGTTTCTGGATTTGTCTGCTTCCTATTCATAGCAGAGGCCCCTCTCCTTTCCTACCCAGTCTTTGCAGCCTTACAACTGCAGTAGTACATGAAGTAACAAGCTTAACTGCTTGTTGTAGCACCCTGAGGAAACTATTGCTGATCTTATTAATCTAAGGAAAAAAACCCAGCCATCCAACCCCAAATTAGTTTAAGTTTGCCTAACAGTGCATGTATTTTGTTAATTTGTAAATTTTATTTCCATTTATGGTGATTTTGCTTTTTCTTATTAAACTTTCTCTAATGGCATATTATGCTGAGTCTTATGTATAAAGTGGTGAATGTCGTGCATTGTCCAGTGAGAAATGTGATTTTTAATTTAAGGTGCCTCTAGGAATTGCTGTAGTAAAGTAATGTGCTAGCACAGTTGTGGCATAACATAATAACAGTAGTATATAGCAGTGGTGCAGATGGTTTGTAAAATACTTCAGGGCAGGACACACATGACAGGGTAGAGCATGGCATTTCAGCAGATGCCAGAGCACTGTTGCACAGGATATTGTAATTATTTGGAAAATGAAGGTAGTTATTCTTAGAAACTAACAAGCTGTGCGTGTTGTAGACAAATGTTATTGTTCTTGAAGAAAGCAGAAGTGATACTTAACTTTCAATAAAGTTGTGCTGAACTTCAGACTTATTTAACTCTCTTCATTAGAGATACATAAACAAACTTGACTACTTTCTAGTAAAACCCAACTCACTTAAAATGAAAAATACAGTAGTGTCAGAAATTATCTGCTGTAAGCATGTGATAAAAGCTGGCAGATGGTTGGGAAATCATCTCTCTTGGCTTCCTCTCTGAAGTGGTGGTACAGAAAAGCGTGCAGTGTAAAGGGAAGAGCTGTGTGCAGTTACAGGGATACAGTCTGGCTGGGATCACAGACATGTGGTGGGATAGGATGTAGTTAAGACAGCCTGGGATAGCAAGGAGGTGAAAGCCCTTTGGTGTATTGGGGCAGTGGGAATGCAGGGAGCCCTGCCTGAAGGTGGGCAAAGAGCGGGTCAGGATTAGAGGATGGACTAACAGAGGACATCATGGTGAAGAAAGGAAAGCCAAAGCCCACCTGGAGTTGGATCTGGTGAGGGAGATAGAGATCAGTAGGAAAGGTTTCTACAGGTACAGGCAGACTAGGAGAAAAGTGCTGCTGAAAGGGACGGGAGATGTGGTGACAGAGGTCATGGAAGAAGCTGTGAATACTGTGTGGTGTCTTCACCTTGGTCTTTACTGCTAAGTCTGGTCTTTAGCAATCCCTCATGCCCAGGAGACCAGAAAGAAAGCCTGAAGCAAAGAAGACTTGTCCTCAGGGGAGGAGGGTCAGATTAGGGCACATTTAAAAGAAATTGGACTGATAAAGGCACTTGGGATCTGATGGGATGCACCCCTGAGTGTGGAGGGAGCTGTCCAATGTCCGAAGGTGCTTAGTAGTGTTTGGTGTGGATTCACAAAGCTGGTAATGCTTCACCATCTTCTGGGAAGAGATGCACTGGTTTAGTGGACAAGAGGAGAACAGTGACTGTTGTTTATCTTGACTTCAGTAATGCTGTCAATGCTGCCTACAGCATCCTCACAGACAAACTGATGAAGTGGGGGCTAGCAAAGTGGGCAGTGGGGTGGACTGAAAACCAGCTGCCCTACTGGGCTCAAAGTGCTGTGATCACTGGCACAAAATCCAGGTGGAGGCCAGTCCCTAGAGGGTGCACCCTAAAGGTCAATACTGGATCCACTTCTGCTTAGCATCTGTGTAAATGATTTGGATGATAGCTTATAGCCCACACTCAGCAAGTCTGCAGGCAGTACAAAAGCAGGAGGGGCTGATACAATAGAGAGATGTGCTGTTTTGACAGGCTCAATATATCTTATGACCTACAGGAATCCCAACAAATTAAAAAAAAAAGGAAGTGGTCCTGTGTGAAGACTGGAATCACCTCAGGCACTAGTAGATGGTGGTGGCTGACTGGCTGGAAAGCAGCTTTGGAGGGAAGGACCTGTTCATCTTGGTACACATAAGGCTGAACAAGAGCCAGCAATGTACCCTTGGGGAAAAGACTGCCATGGGCATTACCAGCAAGTGTCAGGAGCTGGTCCTTTCCCCTCTGTAGCCCTGGTGAGCACCTGTGGAGTGCTGTGCTCAGCTGAGCTCCCCTGTGTGAGGAATAATGTGTGCTAGTGGAACAAATCCAGAATAGGACCACATAGATAATTACAGGGCCTGGAGCATCTGTCATGGGAAGAGAGGCTGAGAAACCTGGGACTGCTCAGCCTGCAGGAGAGAAGGAGCATGGAGTAAAGATTACTCTGGCAGACTTTTCTTGTTGGTGCTCAGTGGAGGACAAGAGCAATAGATATCATTTGAAACATATGAAATTTATCAGAACATGGACCACTGCTTTACTGTAAGGCAGATCAAACACTGGCACAGGTTGTCCAGAGAGGCTGTGGAGTCTCCATCCTTGGAGATACTCAAATCTGGCTGGAGAGAGCCCTGAACAGCCCACTGTGATTGATCCAGCTCTGAGCAGGCAGCTGGACTAGACAATCCCTGGAGATCCCTTTCCATCTCAGCCATTTTGGGATTTTCCTGTGGCCTGCAGTCACCAATTCTCATGAGTATGTCTGAAACCTGTGAATTTAAAGAATATTTCTGCGTTTGCCTAACTACCAGGTGGTTTTATTGGTAGTGGTTAGTATGCTGGAAAGTCAATTCTGTAGAAACTCTTCATGCAAAAAAACCATATAGGCATTAAAAACAGGCACTAAAATATGTTTACTGTCTTCATCTGGCTATAATGAGTTGCAGAATTGGTAATATATGATCAAGCCCATGATATTTGAAATTTATGTTTTGGCTGGCATTTTTTTCTTCAGCTTTCTTATTAGACAGAATGAATATTCAATTGGGAGATACTGAAAACATAATACCTTTGTTTTATATAGAAAGTGGAGAAATACTACGCTTTTGAGATTCCGGATGTACCAGCAAAATCTGAATACCTAGAAGTTAAATATTCAGTGAGTATAATTAATCTGACAAAATGACTTAACTTGCTTTCTTACGGAATTAAGTTTACAATGTGAGCAGTTTCTGCGTTAAAATGGTCATTGAATATTGTTGTTGTCATGGCTGATGTATCCAGTATGGATGAAGAACTTGAATTTCAGTGTGTTTTTACATTACTGTCCTGATTTTTAAGAGGAGCCTATAGTGTGATTTCCTCAGTTACTGTAAGGTATTATGGATTAGGGCTTTGTTTGTGGGGAATGACAATTTCAGTACTGTGTAGTTTTGATAAGGTGCTGTCTGAGTATGGTGTGTCAGCCTTGAAGACTTCTGTGGGGTGAAATGACTCACTGCTCTCTGTTACTCGTTAGGCTGAATACCCTCGGCTTCCCCAAGATCTGAAGGGACAAACATTTTCACATGTATTTGGAACTAACACTTCTAGCCTGGAACTTCTCTTGATGAGTCAGAAGATCAAAGGACCCTGCTGGCTGGAAATAAAAAATCCACGTATGATGTTTTGCATGTGAAATACCTGCTTACTAGGAAACACAAGTAGTTATAGCCTGGGGGGAGGAGGGGAAATGTAATTTGTATGGATGAATTATCATTTTTGTACATTAACCTTGCAACTCACTGGTTTAGTTTTCACTATCTAGTACAAATTACTTCTCCTTTTTTGGAGTGACAACTATCCATATAAACTTGTGCACTATACAGATGAGATTATAACTTAATGGCTGTGAGAGGGAACTGTGCAGTGTCCAGCAGCAGCTTCTCTTTGATGCACACCCTAATGCCATGTATACTGAGCTAAACTTACTTGACTTGAAAATTACTCATCTTTCTGCTCTTGATAACTCAAGATTTGGGTTTTTTTCTGCAAATATATATTTTTAAGAACAAACATCTGCTAGATGGGGTTTATTTTGTTTGTGAATTACTTTTTTTTTTTTTTCCTGACACTTGGAAAAGTTTGTGGTGTCGAGCTGTTTTAGTTTTAAATCCTTTCTGCCTCATGAGTGGCATGCAGCACTTACAGGTGGTTATGCTGCTTTATTTTGGTTTGGCAAGAGCCCTTTATTCAATGTGTGCTGCATATTCCCATGAACATAGGGATGTTGATCATACTGGACGAAAGCTACATCTATTACTGCAGTCTCCTTGGGGCACTTCCAGTGTAGAACTGGCACTGACACCAGAAGGGTTCTCCTCTTCAGCAGCTAGCTCAGTCACTGAAAGAGCTGGTACCAGTAAAGATGACTCTGTGTAAAGCTGCCTGAAGTACTTTTTGGGTTATGCAGACCTTGATCCAAATCTTCGTTCTTATTTGGTGTTAAAGAGCTCCTGCTGGCCGGGAAGTCAGGGCCCAGGGAGTTACCAAAAATTGGGTCTTGGACTATCCCACCAGGGCAAAACATTAAAAGGATGTGCTCTGTGCAGCAATGCCATCAGAGAAGCCTTGTCTGTGGTTCCCAGAAGAACAGAGGTGGTTTGTATTGTTTCCTCAGAGCCTTCAAATCAGCCAGTCAGCTGGTGTAAAGTGGAGGCTGTGGCCATGAAGCCTGGCTTGGTGAATGTGGTTAAAGATCTTTCTCCTCCTCCTCCTCTGGTGGTCATGTCCTTCAGCATGAAGACCATTCAGAACCCAAAGACTCACCAGAATGAGGTAAGTAATCTTCTCTCATTTTGGTTTGGTTTTGTTCTTTGGCATATGTTAAAAATTTTCTAAGGCTTGGAAGAGCCTCATAAAACATGTTTAGATATATTTGCTGTTGAAATACATTTCTCTGCTTTGGGCTTTTCAAATAAATTTTTACTCGGGTCTCACTCTGGGTTAGGAGGCCCAATTGGTGAGAATGTTTACTGTGGATCCTGTGTATGTTTTCAAGCCTTCTATTTTGTTTGTTGTGCCTCAGAGTTATAAATGAGACTGCCTCAGAACAGCTGTTAATGGATTTTTTTTAATTTAGTTATTTAGCTAGAGCTAATCGTAGGTTATAGGTGAAATGACTAGGCTTTTCTGCTAATAAAATTCATTTTAAAATGAGAATTTGGTCTTGATATTAGAGCACCTGCTATTCTGCTGTAAGATCTTACCTCAGAAAGGAGGAGAGATATACGTGGCCACTCAGTTTTGGACTACAGACCACAACTTAGACACTTTTTTTTTTTTTTTAACATAACTCTTATTAACCTTGGAAGAGATTTAGTATTCACAAATAGGATAGGATAGTCGTTTCTGGCTAATTGAATTGAAGACTAATAGGTTGACAAATTTTTCAAGCAGAATTAATTCCTCTTGATGAATTAATTTTTTTTTAGTGGAAGTATGGAAAATATGTGGTTTCTGGCCAAAGTAACAGGACATACACAAGATACCGAAAGGACTCTGCTTGCCAAGATGCTTTAAAGCCTTTCTGCTTTGTTTTCTGTTGGGTTTTCCTGGCCGGTGTCTGGGGAGCCAGGCCATCCTGCCAGCAAAGCAATCAAAGGCATCAGTAAAGCTATTGGCTTCCAAACACTAAACCTCTTGTCTTCTTGGCAGTGTTGACTGCTTGTGTAGGGGCAGCCCTTCCCGAGGCAAGGATTCTCTGCCCTACTCACATCTCCCCTGCACTCCATAGGGAATCCTTTAAATTGTGGGGTCTGGTCAGACTCAGAACAAAAACTGATAAAAGCAGAAGTTTTCCAAAATGAATTATTTTTTCTCTCAAATTTATAATAATTTAGGAGCAAGTTCTATTTTATTTTCCTTGAGATCAATCGATAACTTTTTTCTTCTTTTAACTATTTGTAGTTGGAATTAATTTAAGAAAGATAGGTTGTAGAAACAAGAGAAAAGAGAGGGATAACTCTTAAAAAAAAAAAAAGGAGGGAAGAAATGAGCGTGGATAGTAGTCATGCTTATGTGTGTTCTGTATCCTTGGTGCAGGTTGTGGCTGTTGCAGCACTTGTTCATCAGAAATTTCCTTTGGATAAGGCTCCACCTCAGCCTCCTTTTCAAACTCACTTCTGTGGTATGTGCTTGGAACAGTTTGAGTAGATAAATAATTCCATGTTTTCCTTTTTTTTTGTTCTGTTTTTGTTTTTTGGTTGTGGGTTTTATTTATTTATTTATTTAAATTTTTATTTCTTTCTGTCACTACAGCAATAGTGGCCTAAAATAGACAACTGACAAAATTTCAACTCCCGGACAGTCTTTTCTCCCTATTTTTAACTTCACTGGTCACTGGCTTTTTATCAAAGACTTAATTAAAAAATGTTTGAGCCAATGCCAAGTACAGTTTCCTGTAATTTTTATTGGTTTTACTCCATCTTTCTCTGCCTATTAATTTAGACCATTTATTTACTGTCATGTCAGTTCTTCTTCTGTTGAGTTCTTCTGAACGGAATTATTTTTAAACAAGTTTTCTTAGGGAAAAAAAAATCTTGCAGCAGTGTCATTGCAGTAATATCAGCTAAGATTCAGACCCTGACTGGAAGTGATGAAGTGTTGAATGTTTGTGAGAGGAAGTTCTTCAGGAGCTGTGGCCTATAGTTTTAATGTCCAGTGATAACCTTAAATATGACTCATTCAGATTGTTTAATGCTTTAGTAATTACTTGGTTATCTTAAAGACAGTATTCACTTAAAACTGGTGTTTTAGAATTAGAAGTCAGTTTTCTCAACTCACTTTGTTGGGTGTTTATGGAGAGGGTACAATTAAGAACTTGTATGTAAATACAAATATCACTTTTTGCAGCTGTTTCCAAACCAAGCGATTGCATTTTTCCTTATGACTTCAAAGAAGCCGTTAAAAAGAAGGTAATTTCATTTTGTTACCCTTCTGATTGCAGTACCTTATAGAATATGAACTTCATGGTGCTTTTGGTAAGTTGTGTAGAGAAATAGTCAAAGGAATGGCATGATTATTTAATTAGTTTTCCACTCTGCGAACTTAAACTCAGGTATTTATTCTGTGTTGCTTGGAAAAAAGTGGTGTGTGTTCTGTGATTCAGTATTGCTGCTAATTGTGCTCTTAAAATAGACGAGGTGTTAGACAGGAGAGTTGGAAAGGTTTTGCAAAGAGGATAAAATTGTGATTAATTTTCATTATACCTGACTGTGTACTCTTAGTAAACTGGGGGAATTTTTTTCTTCTTTTCTTGGAGAGTAAAGTCTGTCAAAATTTAGAAGACATCCTTTCTAAAGGGTGGTGGGAGAGCTGACAGAATAATAAAGTAACCTATTTTTGTTTTTCCTGTATTTCTGTGTGATCTTAAAGTCTGTGAGTGAAAGATGCATATGGAGCATTGTCCTGGTGTGCTTGATTCTTAGGAGGCTCTTAAGATATCACTAGACACCTGCATTCAAAAGCAGAATGGAAAAAAGCCTCTGAGAAAAGCTTTCCTTGTCTATGGGAGTGAGAAAAAAAATCCTTGAATTACAGAAGGAAAAGCGTAACTCAGTGGTGCTTTATTATTGTCTTGTAACTCGTAGGGGAGAGGAGATGCTTCCATTTTAAACTTATTGGGTTATTGAAATCAGGTGCTCTCTTGCTCCTTCTAGAATGCTAAAATAGAAATTGCTGCAACAGAGAGAACACTGCTGGGATTTTTCCTTGCGAAGATTCACAAAATTGACCCAGACGTTGTTGTGGTGAGTAGTTCTGAGACTTTGAGAGTTAAATTAAAGCATGTTGTCAGTTGGTCAGCTTTGTTCTTTTTCTTTTGTCCCCTTAAAGGCTTTTTTATGCTTGTCTTAGACTGCCTTATGAATTGAGTTTGCTTATGAGACAGCAGGTATATTTTGATACAAAGATGATACGGAATTTTCCCTGACAGCATTTTATACATACTATTATTTCCCATAATAGCTAAAATAGGCAGTATTTTCACAATACCTGAAACAAGTTGGTTTTTTTTCTTTACTCAAAAAGACAAAACACAACAAAAAACTCTGATGATTTTCTAGAGAAATGGGAACTCTTGGCATACTTAAGATTCTGTTGCAGTTCAGATGCTCACATAATTTGTGTTTATTCTGTAAATCAAAATAACAGTCTATACAAATCCACGAGATCGGAGCGAAGTTTTGCAATAAGCATTCTTATGTTTTCTACTGTTTTAGCAGCTGAGGGTTTATTATAATTACTCATTTTCTTTTTTTTGGTTGTTTAATTCATGTACAGTTCTGACTTTCATGTTATAAAATTTTTAAGACAATTTGAAGTTGGTTGTGGGTTGGTTACGTACAACTTCTTATTCTTCTGTAGGTAAATACAAATAATTAAGTGATGGGATTTTGAGCAGTCAATGCCTGGTATTTTCAGCTCACTGCAGCTGGTATCCAGTGTTTGCCCCATGACCTAAGCTTGCTGGTGGCTATGCCGAGGAATCAGAAGAAACACTGCAGCCAGTGGTTTACAATTGAAGGTGCCAATAGCAGGAGTGTGAGAGCTCCTATCCTGAAAACAGCAGAGCTGTGTTAGTGCAGTTTAATTTGCACCTGGTTTAATTAGTGCTGTTGAAATGTTGCTGCCCATTTTAAGAAGCTGCTTTTATAGCACAGTCTTGCACTGCACAGAGGTACCTGTGATGCCTTAGGTTTTAACATTTATATTTTTCAAATCCTAGTGTAACTCTGAAGTTTCCTGTAACTTGTTAAGTGCTGTTCTCTTATGCTAAGATAGACATAACAAAGCCTAACTTGCTCTCCAAGGACGCTCAGACTGTCCTAGGTCTAAGAACTGCAAACCTTCATCTTGGGGAGAGGGGGCAAGCTTGGGAAAATTCCATCATTGGCTGTGTTCTGGTTGGCGAATTTATGCTGATATAAAAGTGTGAAGAACTCGTGAGCTGTCATTGTCCATTTTGGGATCCACTGAGGCAGGAGCCTCTGGAGCCCAGAGTGTACCTCTGAAGGCCTTTCAAATAAATCCCTCCTTTATTCCTTTATTCTTGTCTAGTCTCTGTTTCTAAGTAGCCATTTAAGGCATCACCTGCTGGAGGGGCCTGCAGTTCCTGGTGACTGGCTCATGTTCCTCAGGGTAGCATTTTGCTTTCAGCTGAGGGTGCAGAGCAGCAGAATCATTAATGTATTTAGCACTGTTTAAAATATTGCTAGAGTGCTTTGATATGTAAATGTTGCTTGCAAGGTGTTCCTACTCAGATTTAACAGCTATTCCTGTTGTAGTATCAAAGCAAAAAAACCTTACAGTATTTTGATGTCACTATTGTGACTTTCACAGATGGAGAGAAAAGGAATTACTCCTATCTTAAGTTTTTATGGTCTATGAAGAATGTTGTGGATTTTTTAGAAAGCTTTAAAGCCTAATCTCTGGTATCAAAGCATGAAGCTGTATTATGTGTGCTATGAGCCAGTTACAGAGCTGATTTTGGTATTCTACTGAACAGCATTGTTAGTGTTAAGACTAATGAGTACTGTTGATGAACGTTCTCTTAGAAAGTGCTTTCTACAAGAGAGATAATGCCATCAATTAGTTGGAAAAAATCACAAAGGGCAAAGGAATACTGAGCGTGTGAAAGGAAGTCTTTGAATTTGCATCTGTTGTAACCTTTTTTTGTTATTTTTTCTGCTTCAAGGGTCATAATATTTATGGATTTGATCTGGAAGTGCTGCTTCAAAGAATTAATTTGTGCAAAGTCCCTCACTGGTCCAAGATAGGTCGACTGAGGAGGTCTAATATGCCAAAGCTTGGGGTAATAAGATTGCTTAAGTCTTTTAAGCCCCTTTATGTTGCATGTGATTAAAAATGAATTAGTTTTTCCGAGGAATTGTAAATGTGACACTGATGTATTTTGACTGTTGGTCATGCCGAATTTCGTGGGTCCCAGATCAGAAATTATGAGTGTTTATATGACTTCTATTACAGTAATAGGGTGAACTGATTTTCAAGTTAGGCTAATTTAGTTTACTTATCTCAACTAGATGATAGTAATGACAGATTAATTGCAATAGTCTTTACTGTAACAGTCTTTGTCTGCTGTAACTGTAAAATTAGAAAAAGCAATTTGGATTGATGGGTGAATCATCCCATAGAGAGCTGCTAAGCTAACAATTCTGTAGTTCTTATTACATATTTGTTCAGAGGACAATGTGTGAAGCTTGGAGTATTGAAGTGCTGAACATGGCTGTGTTCTTGCCCATTTCTGTACTTCCTAGAGGCCAAGATGGGTATTTCTGTGTGGTTCTGTGACTTTTTCATCCTGCTTTTATTACAAAAAGTATCCTTGGAGGAAGGACAAAATTCACACCCAGGTTCTTATTGGGGCTATTCTAATGATTGGGAAAAAAAAAAAAAGCATGATAGCTTAAGATATAACTAGTAGTCAGAGTTAACTATCTGTTTCTTAATATCCACATACAGTGAAAGATACCATGGGTTCCTTTAGGGCACAATTATAAGTCTTGGAGTATTAGTGGTATTTAATAGAGTATTCGAGTACTTAGTGACCAATTGACTTGACCGAGTCTTATAAACATATACTGTGGATAGATGGTTTTTGTTAATGTTGGTATGTTTAATTTTATTTGGGTTTTCTCTCCTTGTGTAATGTGATGAAGGGTCGAGGAGGGTTTGCTGAAAGGAATGCTGCCTGTGGTCGAATGATCTGTGATGTAGAAATTTCTGCTAAAGAACTAATCCGTTGCAAAAGTTACCATTTGTCTGAACTGGTCCATCAGATTTTGAAAACAGAGAAGGTAACAATTCTACCTGAGGAAATTCGAAATCTGTACAGGTATGTTGCTGATTGGGGGTTTTAATCCTTCTCTGGAAAGCAGAGGAGCCAGTTCCCTGGCATAAAGTTCTACGTTTGCTGCCTTGATTTGTCATGGGGATGCTGACTTAGCATACTGGGATTTGAAAAGTTAAATACTGTCTTAACATTATAAAATAATGTTTCAAGCTAATTGTGGTGACTACTGGTGGCTTATTTTGTGTGAAGCAAATTGATTTGTGGGAGTATTGGCATAGACACACTAACAGGAGATGCACGCCTTAGTTTTGGGGTGGTTTTTCTGTTACAAGATCTTGCTATAAAATTCAGCAGTGGTGCACTACAGATCCCACGTGTTCTATGCACTGCTGCAGAGTACAAAGGAGATTGATTTTACTTTGCTAGGCCATGCCCCTTCTTTCCCCAGTGATTCTCCTCGCTTACTGTTCATGCTGGAAAACACCTGGACAGATGCCAAGTTTATTCTCCAGATCATGTGTGAGCTGAATGTTCTGCCACTGGCTCTTCAGATAACAAACATCTCTGGGAATGTCATGGTACATTTTTGTTACTTTCCACCCCCCTCCACTGTCCCCTCAAAACAGTTACATGTTTTCTGTGTTTGATTTGCTGGGTTTAATTTCTAAACACTAATTTTGAATGCACAATGCTGTAAATTTTTTACTATGACAAGTGGGAGAGCTCAATGTCCTGATCAAGTAATAATGTAAAACATCCTTAAAAATATCACAGTTGAGTTTTGTGCACTGTGATAATACAGACTAATAGTAATGCTAGGTGAGCTTAAGTAGTTGGAGGACATTGCTTAGTCTGTTTTGCTGTCAGTGTTTTCTGTGCTCTGGTTTAAGTTCTCTTTTCACCCCTCTTCAGTCGAGGACAATGATGGGAGGACGATCTGAACGTAACGAGTTCCTGCTGCTTCATGCCTTTCATGAGAAGGACTACATAGTGCCAGACAAACAAGTTTTCAAAAAGGCTCCACAGAAGTTGGTGGGTCCAGTTTTTCTCTTTCCAAGAATTTTTATTAAAAAAAGGAAAAAACGTTCTTCCATCTTTTGTGTGTTACTATTCTGTGGGAGCACAAAGAACCCCAAACATAACTTAGATATAGCTTAATGGTACAGCATATGCTTAATAATAACATTTTCTTGGTGTGGAATTGATAATGAGTGGGAGAGTCTAATGGCTTTTCCATTGCATCACAGATCTATAAAAACTCAGTTGTTCTATTAGTTTAAAATTAAAATAAGCTAAGTACTTGTCTGTGTAGGGAAACAGTAAAGAAGATAATCTGTGTTGTTTCATATCTGCACTAAGCTATTTTGATGAACAGTATTTCAGGTATAATTTGTTGTATGCGTGAAATATCCAAAGGTATTAAAAAAAAATTCCTATGTGTAATACCCATGTAAATAATATTTATAGAAATATTCAGATGTTTGTTAGTGAGCAAATGAAAATTTGAGAAGGAATTTTTATTTCACTATTTTTTGCTTTTCAGTTTTAAATAAGTTCAACAACAATCTGGAAAGCAACAAGTTCTGTTGATTGTATTGTTGCATCAGAGTAGTGCTGGAATTCTAAATGATTCAGAATAGAATTGAACAATTAGGAGAAAAATTCTTACTACAACATAACAAATAGCAGAATATTCTTTAGGTCAGTAATAATGGTTTTATTTGTTTTATTCAAGCCCAGCCATTCTGTTTCCAAAACCAACATTTTAATTGAGCAATCATACCGCTTCTAGGTTGAGTTGATTTTTTTTTTTTTTTTTGTGGTGTGGACTTTTACAGCCAGCTGGAAAAGGCATTCTAGTGCTGTGTTGAATGATGACAATACTTTAGGTCTTCGTAATCTCTTGTTAGAAGATTTTTCCTATCAGAGTTGGTTTGAAGGCTGTTTTGACATTTAGAGAGCTTTAGTAAGGATCATGATGAAAACACCATGTTTTGCATATATTTTAAAAGGAATTCTGCACTGGCTCCTGAATTTGTATTTTACTTGCCAAAAATAAGTCCTCTAACATTACAGGAATCTTAGAGACTAGATAATGACTATTTTAAATGCCAAATGTAGGTGGATGAAGATGAAGATTTTGAAGATCAGAATAAATCAAAGATAGGGAAAAAGAAAGCAGCATATGCTGGGGGCTTAGTCTTGGATCCCAAAGTCGGTAAGATGTGGCAATTTTCTTTCTTCTATGACGTTAGAGACAGGTAGGTTATGTTAATGCAGAGAGATTGCAGTGGGGAGTCTGTGTTTGTGGGAGTTTGGTGTTGTGGTTGTGAGGGGAATGTTATTGAATACAAAAAAGTTTCCAACACTGATTGTGGAATTGCTCCTTTTAAGGAATTAGGACTGTATATCTACGTATAATTTTCTAATGGACACGTAAGTTTTCTTTCAGTTTCTCCTCTATGTGGGGAAAACTGTACAAGTGTCCTATAGTAACACAGAAGCTATCTGTTCAACTCTGGTGAGTTAATGGGGTTGGATCGTTCCACTTCTGACAGCTTTCTGTAAAGGGCAGTGGTGCACCTCAACAGCTGCTTGAAGGGATTTAGATTATGGAAACGTGGTGCAATGTATTATTGTCACTTAAATATTAATTGTGGAGTTGTATGAAGTCCTTTGGGAGATGTGAGTAATTATGACTTTTGTTTTGAACTCTGTTTTAGGTTTTTATGACAAGTTTATTCTGCTTCTCGACTTCAATAGCTTGTACCCATCGATTATTCAAGAGTTCAATATCTGCTTTACCACAGTGCAGCGACTGTCATCAGAAGCACAGAAGAGGGCAGAGGTTTGTGTGCTTTAACTTGTGGCCTAAATTACGCTGTCTTAACTTCAGTGTTTTCTGTGAATTAGCGCCTTAAGAAACTGTTCTTTTCCACTGTTTTTTGGGTTTTTTTTTTGTCCCCTTTCACACATAAAAAGTGATTCTTGTTTAAAAATGTATCATATTAAATTTTGGGTTGAGACTTTATTGAGTATTTTGTGTCTGTCACCTTCCTTTCTGTAATACTCTCACAGAATCTTGCTAAGTTCTCTCCCATCTAATCTTGGTATCCTCGTGGAACAAGATTGTTACTGAGGCGTTGTGACCCTTTTCAGCTGCACATCTTACCTAAACAATTTTAGAGCGCCTTTATCAAATTAGGATGAAATTAGTAGAGGCTTCCTGAAGTTAAGTTGCTACAGAATTCATGCAAATATACCTGAAGGAGGTAGGCAAAAGTCTCATGCTTTCTACAGGGAAGAATACGATTATGGGCCCAAGCCTTACTAGACATCAGGAGAACCATGTGTGTGTCCTGAGAGGTTGATGTTGTGGCTGTGTCAGCTGTGGGACCAGCTTCACAGAAATGCATGCTGTTCAAACTATATTAAACACAACTGAAAAACCTCCTGAAGGTACAGTTCCATGTACTGTTTTATAAGCAGTTGTGTTGGCTCTGGCTTATTCATGGCTGGAGATTCTCATTTCCTCAGTTGTGCTGAAACACTTGTTGGTGGAGCTGTGTTGTAAACTGAAGCATTGAGCTGGTCAGATCTAAAGGTTAAACCAGAGGCTTTTATTTTTAACTGGTATCAGCTCACAGGTTGGAATTAGTTAATCCTGTAACAACTGAAATACCAACACAATAGCAGAAGTGAGGAGACAAGTATGTGGAGTTCTGTCAGTAAGTTCCTCCAAACGGTCTTGGGATTTTCGCTGCTTTCTGAAGTGTGCTTCAACCTGAAGCAGCTCATTTTGATTTCTCTCACTGTATGATGTTTAATCAGGCTTTGGTGTAATTTCTTGCTACAGTTCTTCCCAGACTGCTTTAGTAAACTTGCCAACCACACAGTGTCTATATTGCCCTTCCTTTGTACATTTCGGTCACTTTCATTGTGCTTGAAATGTCTTTCCATTTTTGCTGATCAACCATTTCTTCAGTCATGCTAAGAAGAACGTGTCCTTTCTGCTATGTTGTTTTGCTATAATCAAGAGTTGCTTGGGGTGGAGTTTTTGTTCTACTGCTGTGGTCAATTTCACTTTTATCAGTTGAATCATTCAAAGTATCAGTTCCACAGAGCATGTGCTCCTTTTGATAGGTCTGAACACCAGAAGTACTCATGTGATGATAAAAAAGGGATGGATTTTTCAGCATGGAAGGAATTGCTGTGTGTGTACTTTTCTTTATATTTTTGTATCTCTATATATATACAACTAAGAGTCAGAATATGTGTGTTATTTATCTGGATTTATGAATGTATGTATTTACATAAATATATAACACACACACTCTAACAGAAGATAAAAATCCTCCTGCTACTGGTCCATGCCTTCTTTGTGTTTCTCCTGCAGTGAAACAGACTTAGACCCTGTCCCCCAGCAGGGGCAAAGTAATACAGTTAAATGCTGTAAAAAACCCCTTATGCTTGTTCTAAACTGTGCTTTGTGTGCTCTGCAGGAATTCGCACAAGCTTGGTTCTTTTCCCCCCAAGCTTTTCACTTAATGCATTAAAATCTAATCTTCAAGCAATAAAATAAGCAGTGGTGATCATTTGACAGGCTGAAGAAGAGGAAGAAATTCCAGAGCTTCCAGACCCGTCTCTGGAAATGGGAATTTTGCCTAAAGAAATCAGGAAACTGGTGGAGAGAAGACGCCAAGTTAAGCAGTTAATGAAACAGCCAGATTTAAATCCTGACCTCTATTTACAGGTGTGTTTTATAGAACTCCGCTGATTTTTCCTCCCATTCCCCTTAAGTGCCCTGATCAGCCTTGTAGAATAGGGATGATTAGTAGTGAGCAGTGATTGTAATGTGCTTTATTTGTAGCCCATCACTGCTGCAGACTGTATAAAAAAGCTGTGAAGTAATTGTGAGCATTAAGTTCTGTTCTCTGATGGCTGTGGTTGGATCACTTTTGCTGGTTGTGTTTCTTTTCAGTATGATATCAGACAGAAAGCTTTGAAACTCACTGCTAACAGCATGTATGGTTGCCTGGGATTTTCCTACAGCAGATTCTATGCCAAGCCTTTGGCTGCTTTGGTGACGCATAAGGGGAGAGAGGTAAGTCACTAAACAGATTATACACACAGGTAAAAAAAGGCTGAATTTAAGCCACCTGCTTTTTTTCATTGAACAGAATGGTTTTGTTCTTGAAGCTGCTTGTGGTTTCAAAACGCTTAAGTTTGTACTGTGAAACTCTTTGGTTTCAATGGGCCAGATTGTGGTGCCAAAAAGAAAAATCAAGTCTGCTTTCACATTTTCCATGAATTTCCAATTCTACTCAATCGGTTAGTCTTTGATTTGGTGGTATGCTTCAGCTTTGGATGAACTTGCCTTTAGCCAGACTGTCCTGTGGCCTAAAATGGTGAGTTTTTGAAACCCTAAAGTTTGTGATAGGGCTAACTGAACCATGGAGACAATGGATTATGTATCAGGGCTTATTTCTGAAATTTTGTTCCTTAAAATGAAGTTTCTCATTAGCCTCAGATTTTTTTTTAAGAGTTGCACTTTATTTTGTAGGCAAAACTACTCTTGCTATTGATTAGGATGGTAGCTCAATACAGACCACATCGTTTTTGGCCTGTGAGAAAACTAATCTTTAATGATCCAAAACATACCAGTGATATACATTGCTTTAAAACATAACCGTGTTTCATATTAGTTCCTTATAGAAGAGAATACCAAGCAGGAGTCTGCAAAGGTGCCAAGAACAGTTTTGTTGGGATGGCTGGTCAGCCTTTCAGTTGATCAGGGAGATAGATGAGGTCACATCCCTGTTGACAGGCTCATCCTTCCTATGATGTGAAGGCACACCCACTTTACAATCCCCAGCTCAATTGCATGGAAGTTTTTTATTTCTGGTAACATATCTTTGTTTTTAATAATCTTCCTGTCTAAACAGTTCTCTAGAGAGAACCCTACATTTGCTGTCTTCCCAATTTATGTGACCAGTTATGTTTAACCTTACACATCTGTTTAACTCAGAAATAATTTCCCGGTTTGGTAACTGCAAATGTGCCATGCAGCCATGTGAATTCAAAAGTTAATGTTTCCTTTAATAAGGTATTGTGTTTGTTGTTGTAAGGTTCTGATATATTTGTCTATGAGGCTGGCATGCAAAGCAGCCAAGGATCATAACTTTATATTTTCTAGTGGTATTTTAAAAGTAATGGATTCTACTTTTTTCTTTTTTTTTTTTTTTTAAATGATCTCCAAATGTCATATGGACCACCTGCCACAAACCTGGCATTATATTTTGGCCTCTGTTAAGATGGCCAAATACCTTATGTTTGCACAGAATTTATTCACATTTGTCTGTAATGTATTAGTTATAACTGCATGAAATTCTGGTATTTCTTCATTGTGTTCTAGAGTCATGGTGAAATGAGGAAATCCTAAATAGGTGCTACAGAATGTGCTAGGGAGTCATTAGAGATGGTTTCTCTTACATAGTTGATCTTTGGCTGTAAAGGATTTCTTACCTCTTAAATTCTGGTGGTGAGACCTGTGCTGGCTTCTGCCCAAGCCTTTGCACACATTCGAGTTCTTGCCACAGAAGATGACATGAGGACATCTTAGTTTTCTGGGTTTTTCTGTTTTGTTGTTTTGTTTTTAAGTTGAAATATCTAATCTGGAAAAACATTACTTTCAATTTTTATATTAGTCTTTTTATTCATAGTTTCCTCTTACCACTCAGTTCTAATATAAAAGAGATACATGTTAAGTATCTGTAGGTTTGGCTTCTCTATGGGAAAAGGTTAATTAAAAAGTAACTGTTATGAAAAATTTATGGTCTAAATTTAAATGGCCTTTTCTGAAATTAATACTTTTTTTTTACTGTTGTCAAGGGTACCTGAGTAAATGCAGGCTTGTAGAAGTCTAAGTGGGAAAAATACGCTGTGGGATGAAAACTGAACTTAATATTTGCACTAATGCAATTACAGTTCCATCGTAAGTCTTACCAGAATAATTGAAAGTGGGAAATATGTATTTCATGTTGAAGTTGTTAAAGCTCATTCCAGCATTAAGTTTTAATGTAGCTGAGAATGAGTTTTGATGAGTCCTGTAAATTGATGCTTTTCACCTGCATAACTGACAACCTTTCCACAGAAGTGATGGGAAGATTCACGTGCCTGATGCCAAGTGCTGAGTACCACCTCTCCTGGACTCTTAACTTTTCTTTGAGGTTTGAAGATGCTGGCACACTAAAAGTAGTAGAGCTGCCATGCAGTTCCTTATGGTGACTGAAAATACTTGTAATTGCACATTACCATTTTAAAAACTTGTGTGTGATTATACTGGTGAACTGTATTAGTAGAACTTGACGTGTTCACTTCATTTCGATGGCAGAAATATTAGGCCATTCATAAAAAGCCATGTTATAGAAGTAGATGATCTTTAAGGTCCCTTCCAACTCAAACCATTCTATGATTCTGTGATAGTGTAATCCATGAAAGCTCAGTTCTCTTCGGTCAGCCTTAGCGGGTTATGGGCCAGTGCTTGATCTGTATTTTCCTTCAGAGAGGGAATAGAAATGTAGCAAAGCCTTACATCCCTGGCCATGGGCAAGCTGGATCCAGCAATCGTGTCTGTCATTCCAGGGACCGTGTTTGAGGGGACAGTGTGGGAATGGCGGGCAGCTTGCGCTAGATGGCGATAGAGACCTTGAGATCCTTAACCAATTAAGATTCGTTTTTGTCAAAGTATTTAAACGTTGATTATCGGGATTTTTGAACGACTCTTCCTTGCTTTTCATTTGCGGGTAGTTTTTAACAGAGGCACATCAGTGTGAATTTGTCAGAGTTTAGTGTATGGTGTATCACAGGCAGACTGCTAAGTTCTGGTGTGTTTTGGAAGGAAAAAAAGGCAAAAATTTGGGGTGGAAGTGAATTAAAACTATAGCTCAGATCTGAATTAAAACTATAGCTTGACCATTTTGGCAAATGTAAATATTTTTCCATTTTGACTGTAAGAAATGCATCAGTTCAGCAAAAAAAAAAAAAATTCTTTCTACATCTGCAATCCAAATGTTGCATTATTGATCAGGAATGTTTTAGAGGGATTCCTGGACTTTCCCCTCCACCCACCAAGTTACTAAGTGTTTGCCTGGACATTACTCTTGTGGTAACTATAGCAGTTGCTTGCATGGAAAAGTAATAGGAAAATATTTAATATATTTTTAGCTGTCCTTTAATGTAATTTAACAACTGGAAACAAGATGAGTCGGAGCTGTACAACCAGCCAGCTCTGCACCAGCAGGCAGTGTCAGGTCATGCTGTTCTAGCCTCTCTAAAGGACAAGCCTTTTGATGAAGTGTCAGTTGTCTGGTTTCCTAAATTCAGGATGCCGGTTGCTCCAGGATTCTCCTACAGGACAGCAAAGTTGTTGAGAGAATTTAACTTTAGACAGCTTGCTTGCTAAATGGCTTTCACTCAGTGCTGAGGCCTTTTCCAGGTACTTGCTTTTTTTCTGTGTTGTTTTTTGCTGTTGCATATTTTTGCCCAAGCAAACTTGCCTTTGAAAGGAAAACAACACATTTCCTTTTGTTTTCAGCAGTGCTGCCAGGTAGACCTAGTGTTCAAATAGGCAAAGTAAAAGGGGGAAAGAGGCAATTGGGTTAATTCCAACTTTCTCATTCAGATCCTTTAGATACATTCTCAATTAATAATTAGTTTAAGGCCCTGGCAGTCAAAAGGAAAGAATAAAAGCATGTTATTGCTGCAGTCTGGGAGAAGAATAGATGAGGGAGGAGAAAAATGAAGTGGAGAAAGATGAGCTCATTTAAAAAAAATTAAGGGTAGGTAAGCAGGTTAATGGCCGTCTACTGTAATTATGATCTGTAAAGAAATCCAGGCATTCCTCTTTTTTTAAATTTTTTTTAAAATTCTCGTTCATCCAGGGGAAATGATAATCAACTGCTTTCTCATATTTGTACCTAAAGCATTGGTTATACAGCCTGCAAGAGTTGTCACGTGAATGGGGCGATTGACAGACTCCTGGTTTCTTCCATGTTGTACTATAGGAGAAAGGAGATTGCTGAAAGGGGGAAAGGAGCCTCCTAATGTCTCATTATAAGCATGCCATCTATATTTAAACTGGAAATGCAACATCAGTATTACAGTTTTGGAAAACTGGAACTTCATGGCAAAAGGACTAGGCACGGAGTTTCTAATTGCTTTTAAATACAAAAACGGCAAACCAAAATATCGGGAGAAATAGTGCTAAATTGCTGCATTGTCCCTAAATAGGAACTGGTGGGGTTAAATAATTTGCCACTGCTGTTAAATTTATCATTATGTGTGCAATTGTGAGCCTGTGAAAAAGCTATGCATGTTACTCTGCATGCTGATATCCAAAACGAGTTGGAGTAGACAAGGAGAGGGTGCATATAATCTGGAAATGTGAACTGAGTACCAAATAGTAGAAAAATTATGGAGCATTGTAACATTTGTTGAAATATTATTGGTAGTCAAGTGCAGGAGATGACATCTGGTCTAATACATCTCCAAGGAGAGGAAATGAAACATTTCAATTAAGAATGTCCAGAGTATTTTGGGTGAGGAGGGAAATAAGTGAGAAGAGAAAAAAAAAATTTATTTTATTTTGGATGGCATGTTGGTATTTTTTTTTCCCTCTGGACAGAAAGGTAATGGGTATTCACCGAGAAATCTTTAGGAAGATTGATCAGATTCAGATTGATGATACAGCAAGTCGGATGAATAGAGAGACCTTTTAGTTTTTTTTTTCTACTGCTTATTTTAAGATTGTGCTATTTCAAGAGGTGTGGTGCCTCTCACTTCCTGACTGCTGATTTCTGTGGATGGGTTATAGCAATTGCATGGCCCCATGGTGAGTTGGATCAGGCTGGTGATCTGAGTTGGAAACTAACTCCAGAGGAAAACCAAATTGATTTCAGTTGGATCAATGGCTCAGTGACTCACTGCGTGCTCTGAGCGCTGGTGGAAAGGAGGAGGTTGGGAAGTGGGGACAGGCCCAGTGTGAGATGTAAGGGGTCTGGCATGACCAGCCATTTTTTGGCTCATACCTGACTGTGAAACTGTGGGGTTACTATTAATAGGATAACACATGGAGGTTTATTTGGTTGTTGTTTTCTTTCTTCTGTACTTAGGATTTTTTCTTAAGGTTTCTTATGTTGTATTTTTTTTCCATCCTGCCAAAGGACACACATTTTTGCTTGAATCATATCTTAACCTAGCTGACTAGGTAACAACAAGATATTTCTCACCCAGAATTGTGGTAAAACTGAGAACCAGAATACTGGGAAGAGCAAGATCTCTGGAACATTCTCTGTATCTGAAATGTGACAGTGTGTCCCCTTTTAGAAGCTGTATGTTTTGGGTAGAGAGCTGATACCTCTAGGTTAGGAGATGCAGAAATGTGTCTCCACATCTGGTGGTAGGAAAGACTCTTAGGTGTTCAGTAAATTGGGGAATGCACTTGAATCCTGCAAAGTCTGCCATTCTTCAGCTTCAGAATTGCCTAAGAAATTCTTTAAACCTGTCTAGAATATTGCAGTGATTAACAGAGATCCTTCCATGATTCTCTCATAGAGATGCCTTATAAAAGGGAGACACAGTAGCACAGGTGCTTCACCATGAAGGTTGAGAGCTTTAGCAGCATCACACCACCATTTGTAAGCTGCCTTGGTTCTGTTTTCAAACACATTTGTTTTCCAAAACCCACTGTTAAGGTTAAATTAAAAATGCTAACTGATGTTTTATTGTTTTTCTTCAGCCTGTATATTTGTTAGCACTACATGTTTTTGCAATACACATTTTCTTGGTTCATTAGTAGCTTGTCAAAAAATACTTGGGGTTTTGAGACTTCTTTAGGATTTTATTGCCTCACTCATTTGCGTCATGCCTTTATCTTAAATTGGATGTTGGCTTGTTCTAGAAACCCTGGGTTTGCATACTTAGATGGTAATAAAGTTTTTGAAATAAAAGATACTTCAAATAGGAGTTAAAAATAATTTTCATTTTCAAGCACTATTCCTTAGAGGACAGAAGAACAGTCTAACTGAAGTGTCTGTCTCCCACGAGACTTAAATAAATATTCATACTGTCCTTCAAAGATATGACACCTTGATCTCATAATCAGAAATTTTCGTATATTTCCTGGGACTCTTGCCCACTGTGCAAAAGCTGACTTTTTCACCACAAGTTCTATTAGAAGCTTTTGGCTCCATCCACAATGAGATGATCTGTTCTTTTTCCTTTTGCATAAATACTCATTTGAGCCTACTAGGTCTGTTGTTTTCAGGCAGTGGTTTCAGGATGGTAATGATCCTACTTTGATATATAGAGAGAGGCTGAAAACTGGGTTCCTTCACTCTGGAAAAAGTTGTTTGAGGATGGAATTAACTGTGATCTTCAGTAACCTAGTGGAGGCTGTCTAGAAGAAGCCAGACTCTTCCCAGAGATGCACAGCCTTGTGCCAGGCAGGTCTAGCCCTGTCTGGGGCCAGAGGTTGGGTTAAACGATGTGCAGAGATCCCTTCGAACCAAAATTGTTTTATGACTGTCAGTTGAGAAGTTCCTTTAATTCTCACTGAGACTTATCACCAAGGTCAGCAAGATCCAACAGACGAAACTTGTAATTTGAAGGGTAGAAAACTGGGAGAGTGAAGATGTGTCAGTAGTGATACTTGTTCTTATCTGGCTGTTTTGGTTTCAGGGCTAAAAAAATAATGTATGACTACTTCGAATGCAGGTTTTGCTGTATGGATCAGGTCATATGGTCTCTTGCATGTTATGTCCTTTCACTGGGCCTCTGCCAAGATTCATTGGCTTAATTTAGAAGATAAGCATGAACAGCTTATACTATTTTCAGCACCGAAATATACTTATGAGACAGATGAAAGAGCTTAAGACCTTTATTTATCTCTTAAAAATGGACTGTCTCTGTTGCTGCAGGTGCAATACCTTGTAAGGATATAGGAGATCTTGGTGGGTAGCATCAAGAATTCTGGTTGGAACAAAGGACTCTTGAGAAGTAGGTGTAGTTTAACAAGCTGGAGCATACCTGATCTCTTAACATAAGCAAGGAATGCTGGAAGTTCTGTACAGCTGAAGGTAATTTGTTCTGACTCCCTTTGCAGTAGAAAAAGGGCAGTGTCAAAGCTGAATGAAATAAATCCCCCAAATTTCAGAGCTTGAGCAGTAATTGAGAGACACCAGCATTATGCTTGCTCTGTTGGCTTTCCTTCCAGTAGTTATACATAATGTAATACAGGAGATGTTGCTGGTGTTTATGTTGTCTTTAGCTTCAGACTATTCCCTTTATCAAATATGGGTAAGGGTTCAGGGAGTAGGATGAAATTATGTATGTTGATATCTGCTTTACGATTTTATATACTTGTGTTTGCTGATTTGAACCACTAGGAATAGTTCCTCCATAAAATCCTATTTCAGCACATGAATTAGTTAAAAAAATTAAAAAGAAAATACCCATTTCCCTTTACCTTTCATGTTATTCCTTCTATGTTTTCGTGCTTTCTGACTGTCAGCCAGAAAGAGTAAGAAATAGTTTTTTAGGTTGCTGGGAGTGGGAAGTGGTTCCCACTTGTGTCACTGAAATAATTTGCTTATCAAGTAGTGCTCATCAAAAATGTGGAACGATGGGACATCATTTGAACCTTACTGCAGGGTTTAGTACCTGGCAGTCATTTCTCTGTGAGCTTGTGCTAGTCTTGGTAGTTACATGAGACTGGAGAAACTTTTAAAATTTGGATACTGATGGGTGATAAGCCTTTGTTTAAAAAAACAGGAAAAAGTGTTAATGCTTTCTTTCAAATTACTTGCTTTGTTCATGAAACAGAGCAGAAATTGGCATGTTTTAAACTATTGAAAGTTACCAGAAAAGCAGGACAGGGTAATAATCTGCTTAGATGAAGTTCAGGGTCATATTTCCTGAAATGACTGGGTAAGCATAGAGGAGACCTTGAGGTACAAACACTTTTTTTTAAATCCAAGGAAAGTGAATCTGCAGAACAGTTGCCAGAGAGAAGGGTAGCCATGCTAAAGGAAGGGCTCTATACTTGGGCTGCTTTGCCCTTCAGTTTGGTTCTCTGACTTGTTCTGTGTGCGTTGTCATTTTATTAGGCAATACCACAGTTTGCACAATAATTTTTCCTGTTTTCTCTGACTTCAGTGCAAAAAATGTTTTCAGTGTCAGCTTGAGTTTTCTTCCTTGATGATTTTAATTTTTTCTGGAATATTAAACTGTCACAAGCTTTGTGCAGCAATTTGGAATTAGCTGATGGAAGACTGACATAAACCCTTAGGAATGTCTTAGTCCTGTGCTGGAGTGTATTGCAGCCTTCTGTTTGGTTTAGCTCTGGTTGGAATTTTATTTGTTGAATCTAGAACTTCCTTGGTTGTACCATTTGATTTTTGAACAAATGAGATTTAAGTCAATGTCAACTGATGCTTTGGTTTTCATGTGACTGCCTTAATTTCTCCCCTTTTCTCCCCATCTCCCTCAGAACTCATTATTATCTTTGAACGTAGGTAAATATCATTTTTGTATTTGCTCAGAAATCTTTTGGTCTCTTTAAATTGTAACTGCACCTCTGCCTTGATGTTTTAATATGTATCTTACCTGGGTTTTTTGGTTCAATGCATAGCTTCATATTTTTCAACTTAGAGTTAGAAGTAGTTCATCCTGGGGATAAAGGAAAATCAATGAGAAGCCCATACTTAGACTGAGAACCCCTGCAGAAAGCTTTGATTAGAGAAAAGCTGTAGATTTGATTCTTGTACACAATTGTCCATCAGGTGGCCAGTCATTTTTGTATGTATGACTGTGTACCATAGATGGTAGGGTTGGAAAAAGGTCTGTTACATCATATAGTTTGTCTTCAAAAGTACGTATGTCGTTACTTCAGCAGAGACACGACTCATGATGATTTTTGTTGTTGTTGTTGAAGGCTGTTGTCCTTCAAGAAGTCACTTCTAATTTTAATATTGCCGTGTTTTGATCTGACTGCTTTTTGTGATCACTAATTTTTAATAGATGTGGAAAATGAGCCTGCCTTCAGTAGGAATGTGTTAATTGACAGGTGTCCTGAAGTTCTACATTCTTGGCAGTGGTCCAGGATGACAGAGCAGTAATGACTTAGAAACTGCTATTCCTTCCTGGTGAAAGGATTGGAGGAAATCTGTGAAGTTATTAACTACTACTCTCTTCTAACAGACTGTGAGAAGATCATTATGGTATCTAATTAGTTCAGATTACCTCCTTTATGCAGAATGTTTGGGTTTTTTTAAATTCCTTTACATGCTGTCTTATGACTTGCACTATTATTTTTTTTTCTCTTCTCTTCAGTGTTCTGGATGGTTACTCTGAGGATTTGAGTAAGGGATCATGTTCCTATGTGTGTGGTGTAATTAGCACAGCTATTTAAATGTTATCTGGAACCCATTTATCTGATCTGTCAGTTGCTGCTTAGTTCAGTGGAAATGCTTTTATGTAAATCACAGAACAATGCTTCTGACTTGTAACAAGATTGGGCTGAATTTAGGGAACTGAAACACTTCATCCTGGAATAAAAATGTCTTGCTGAATCAAGGGTAGATTATGAAAGCTGCCACTTTTAAAAAGTGTATTATGCTAACATATGTATATGTATAAATTGAATTAGCTGTGATACTCCTACAGTGAGAAACTTCCCACTGATGCTAAAAAATTTAAGGAAAAGCTGACACATATGAAATTTTCCTCCCAATTTGCATGCTAGCTCTTCAGCTGGTCTTAGAATATTTGGAATTGATGCCTGATGGGGTGCAGGGCAGATGCTTTCCTTTTACTTCCTAGTAATTTCTTAATGAAAGCAGTTCCTTCTATGGCCCAGAGATAGTTGCATTTTATAGGCATCTAGTGGCATTTATAATGACTTTAATTGCTCTTAGGCTTCTGTGGAAGATAACCACATAATTTTTTTTTATTCCATTTAAATAAAAATAACCTTCCCTCCCACACTTCTTCAGTGTGCTGATCTTTTGCCATCCCATATTTTGGTGGTAGATCTTGAACTTATAATAATTATGAAAGTTTCTTGTCTTTCATATATAAGGAGCTCATGTAGTTTTGGGTTTTCTTCAGAAGGATGGGCTTCTGCCATGGTGACCAAGGAAAGATTAATTAACTGTGGCTTTTGTTTGTCCATCTCAGCTTTCAGCCTGGAGTGTAAGCTTGTGTCACTTTGTTCTGTTATAAATACTGTGTTAAATTACAGCAATTTTTTTTAAAGAAACTGTTTGATTTTTTGCCAGGGATTCCTGAGCCATTTAGTAAGAGTTTGAGGGATCCTATTCCTTCTCTGAAAATCAGTGCCAATTTTGGACTGTGCAGCTGTCCCAATTTCCTTTTTATTAATTTTCACTCTAGGAATAAATTTTTGTTGTCTGATGTTTATTCTATTAGCATATTTAAAGTCAGCTATTTCCTTCCCCACATAGATCTTGCTTTACTTTTCTCTCCTTTTTTTTTTTTTTTCCTAAAATGGAAAAAGAAATAGATCTTCCAGAGGAGATCTGATGGTAAAGCAGTATGAAGTGTCATTTATTTGACTATTTCAGAAATGATCCTTCTGTTATTCCATACAGTACTGCATAGCTTTTGGCTCAGCTGGTCTGCATAATAAGGGGTAGCCTCCCTGCTAAGCCAAGCAACTCCTCTTTGCTTTGAAGAGCATGTCAGGCATGTGTGCTAGTAGATTATCACAATTATCAAGTATCAGTACTGACTGAGTATTTGTCCCTGGCCTTTTCCATCTTAACTTAAGGAAAGTTTGTTCTGTGACTGTCTATCAGCCCCTCTCTCTGAGAGGAGCTGTGGTTAGTGGTTTAATAATAGTTTGTGTTGTACGTAGACCATCACAGGCTTGCTGTATAGCTCTTGAGCATAAAGGGGTGTTTTGCAGTTTTATATAACAAGATGCTCCTTTCATCATTTAATCTCTTTGGACAGACAGTGTTGGAAGCAGGTGTCATTAATGGGTTTGTTATGGCTCAAAAAGTTTTTCTTAACTTAAAAAAAAAACCTCAACCAACTTTTTGCATGCTTTGCATAACATAGAGTTGTTGGGTTTTGTCTTTAATTTTTGGTATTTGTGTCATGGCCAATAGTTGTTTTTGGACTACAGTTACCCACCATAAAGAGACCAAGACCAGTTATACTTGTTCCCTGGGAGGAACACTTGGTGCTCTCTGAGGTTCTGAGCTGTTACAATGAATGTTAAGAGAGATGGAGTTTGGGAAAACCTGAACCAATATGCATGCACATAATGAAACAACTCTTTTACATGTTTTACTTTTAATGGCTTTTGAAAGGAAATGGGTATAGGTCCTTAAATATTAAGTTGGCTGTCCTTAGTGTTTGGGAAAAAAAAGTAGCATGAGCTGCAAATAGATTTTCTTATATGGCAAGTAGTTGGTTTTCTTTTTGTTATTTTGTTTTCCATATTTGCTTCCCAAACCAATACTTGAATGTGCTTCTTGGTGTGTACTTGTTTGGGGATGGGGATGGGGATGGAATAAAGGGAGACGTGGAATTGTCCCTAGCATAGTTCAAAAGGAGATTAATTGTCCAAAAATGCTAGCAGCTTCTCTGATAACTGCAGTTGTTTTGAAGTCAAAATGTGAACATGAAAATTACTTTTACCTCAGTGCTTAGTTCAGTCAGCGTGTCAAGAAGTTAAAGGTCAAGAATAAAATAAAATTATCTAGAGAAAATAGCTATGGGTCTTCAAGTCACATCCAGTGGAAGCACTGGATGCTCAGAACTGGTAAAGAGAAATACTGCATGACACTAAAGGACAAGCAACTTTGAGATTCCATTGAGTCCAAAAATGTGCAAGAAGTCAAAAAAGATTAGATAGTTAGTCCTCTTTTGTGCACACAATTAAAATAGCAAAAATTTACTGAACCCTTTCAGCCAAACTTGGGAGGCAATGTCAGGATTTAAGCAAATTTTTGTTCACTGGGATCTGAGAAGGAACCTTCTAGCGGGGAAAAGGGCTTCATCTGCTTTGCTGAGCTGCACCTGATAATACTGGACTTTTCTGAGAAAGAAATGTAGATGGATTACACGTGAAGTCTGTACATTAGGGTGAGAATCACTGCCTAACTAGGTTTGGGTTTTGATTTTGTGTTTGGGGTGTTTTTTCTTCATTCTTTTTCCTACAGAAGAGAGCAGCTGGGTAAGATCTGTGGGAGTTGTGCTTCCAACTCTGTTCCTTTTTTGCTGATGCCTTGTGTTGAACTCTTCCTGGAGGATGAAATGTCTCTTGGCACATTTGTTGCCATCTGCTGTTTGTCTCTGTTGATAAGGCTTAGTTAGCACTTTTCCTAGGAAAGTGCATGACATAGTTTCAAAAACTGCTCCATTTACCTGTTGCTGTGGGACTAGGCACATGTTTTCCAGCTGGTACATATCATTACAGTTTCGAATGACTAACATGAAAAATGATAATTGAAGCTACAAGCGTATTACGTAGTAAGCTTTAATTAGTTAAACTGCTTCGTATTCATTTACTGTTGGTGCTAATGCTCTTGAAATTAATTGGCACTAAAGGGGGTTCAAACTTTATATGCTGTTATAATGTGCTATATTACTAGGTAACTTGGCTTATTAGGTGATTTTGTTCTCAATTATTGCTTCAAGTCAACAAGGACAGAGTAATTATCTCACAAACAATAGACTTGTTCCCAAGACAGATGTGACCAAACCCTTCCTGTGGAGTTAGGTAGTGTTCTAGCAAACAGGCAAGGGAAGGAGATCTACACATGTCACCCAGCAGCAGATGGGGAAGATACTTAGAAAGTGGGATAGCACACTTTCAGATCTTCTGTTATGCTAATAAAGTTTTTGTGTGAGAACAGAGCAATGTCAGTCTACCAATGACATCAGCCCCTGGCATGTGCAGGCCATCAAAGCAAACACAAGATGCCTTTGTATGCATAGCTGGACAGTGTAAGCCAGTTGCTACTAGAGTGAAGGTCATTTCTCATTTTCCTAGAAAAGACTGAATACTTATTCAGTCTTATACTTATTCAGCATACACATTGATCAAACTTTTCTCTTTTTTTGAACGCAAGTTATGATTTTGTTAAAATGAAAAAAATTTAGAGCAATGGGAATTTTTAGACCCCATAGGAATTTTACGCCTAAGTTGTTAATGTATTGTGTGCCACTGGTGTAGTACAATATGGCTTATATCAGCCTACAAGCGTGGCATAGAAGAAATAATAAATTGAGTGGATTAATATTATCTAGTAAGTATAACACGTTATTAATTAATAACTATTTAATTCCTAAGCACATATTTAAGATGGTAGAGTTTATATCAGAAATTAATTACAAATGCAGATGACTTTCCTGAGTGGAAAAAAGAAAAATTACAATGGTGAAACTGTGGAATACTATGACTGAGCAGTGCCAATGTGCACCTCTTGTTGGTTACTCTCAAAAATGCCTTCAGGAGAAGATTCATCTGAATTTTCAGATTTTAAGTTTCTCTATCTGAGTTCTGATACTATTCTAAGTCCCTCTTTACAGCCAGCATGTAAATCTTTATTTAGGACCGTCTTTCAGCAACTGCACACAGCAGGTCAGGTATTTATTCCATCCCAGGAAACTGCTGTTTCCAGGAATAAAAAAGAGTAACCACTACATCTCCTTAATTTTCTCTGTCACTTACTTACTTAGAGATTGAGAAGTTTTGCAGATTCAGGAGTGTATTTGTGAACAAACTTGCCTTGTGTGAATTTTAAAGATGTCACTGTGTTTCTAGTGATAAAGGTGGATAACTACTTTGAATGGTAGGCTGCTTAATATTGTGTTATTGGAAATATCTGTGGAATTTTACAGCGGGTGATTCTTTGTAGCTGCAGTGATTTTACCCTCTTTGAGTAGTGTCAGTTTACAGGTTAGAATCTTAACTATGTGGAGACATTATAAAGACTGTAAACACTGACGCACATACATTGTGTCATGTTTGTAGGAACAGTCCTGGAGTCAGGAATTAATTTTGGGTATTTGAAGCTAAGGTATTGAACCTACTTTTAAGGGATTTTTTGTTGTTCTGTGCTTTAGTAGTTACAATTATGACATTTAATACTTTTTTTTAGGAGATTGTAGTTGCCCAGAATCAAAAAGATGAAGAGTTCAGAAAAAACAATTCTTGCTGTTTTGTGACTTCCACAAAACTATTACTCTGTGGAAATGTGGAAATACAGAGCATTGCAGCTTCATTAGGTGCAACCTGTGATGATCTAAAGAAACCTAAGCGGCTGTTTTATTTGTTTCACTTCTTTCTATTAGCAAGGAAAAATAAGAATACTTTGTTAAATCGTTGCAGATGTGATGATTTTAAAGGTATCTGTCAAGTGTTCCTATTTGATAACTTAGAGAGCTCCTCAGCAGTGGATTAATTTTGATATTTTAGCCTTGAAACCAAGTTTCCGTGTTTGAATCTACTAAAATTGTTGGTGTCGTGTGTGTGATAATCCATCTCCTTCAATAATGATAAAGCCTCCTACTTAGTCTGTCTCTCTCAAGGGAATAATCGAGCAGCCATCGTGACAATATTGCTCTGAGCCAACAAAATACATTTCTCCTCAGGAGTTCCCTTTGAAGCATGAATTATTTTTAAGGCAGTAGTATGAAGTGCTCTGAAACAAGGCTCAATGAGGAACAAGTTTCTATCTCAAATTGTCTGTCATGGCCAGTGAAGTTAAAAAAAACAAACCAAAAACCAAGATAGCCCAACTTCACCTTATTTAAAAAATAACCAGATACCCATCATTATGAGTAGGATTATATGCTGTATGTTTTAGGGGGCTGGGCTGGATTTCTTAGTAAACCGTTCTGCCATGCAGCAGTCTTCAGGCTGCTTCAGTTTTGCTCCATAAAGTATTGAAGCAGTTGTATTGTTTGGGCTTTCTCCTGTGACAGAGACCATTGCCAGTCAGAGGAGCCAATAACCAAAATTTTGTAGATGTCTGATATCCCAAATGTGTGTGAATCAATTTGGAATCTCTAATGCATCTCTTCCTTCTCCTTCCTCCTCACTGTGGTACAAATCCTCTTATATGATCAGTTTCTTGTGTTGGTGCAGATTCAGAGTCCCAGTTGGCAGCGTAAATGAGCTCCTCCCATTAGGGGAGTTTCTTTGTTTATGTACTAAATGTTTATAAAAGATTTCCTGTAATTCCTACCCATGTGTGCATGATCTGGTATCTTGAGTTTGCTTTGCTATAGTGTTCATCTGCGTAAAGCATTTTTCAAGGAAAAAGTGATGTTTCCCTTGTCTTAGTTCAGTCTTGAAATGTTTACTGTTTATTGTATAGTTATAACTCTGATCATCAGTTTATCTTCTTCCTCGTGCTATAATTCACCTCTGAATATGCTAATAAATTTTGTGTGCTTTTGTTTTCTGGTTTCTGGATAGTACCTTGTGTCATGAATTTTTTATGGGATTAAATACAGTTTTTAAACAGAAAAATTCCTAATGTAGTAAACAGAAGTATCTTTTATATTAGTAATTTCTACAGCTTTTACTGTTTTAATGCTTACTGCAAGTTGCCTGTTTTTAAGGCTCTTGAGTGAAATAGGAGGTTGGGACCAGAAGGGGCATTAGACTCTAGCCTGTTTGGATGAGCTTTCTTGTACTAGCTGGGGAACATTTTTGAAGTATACATTGGAAACTTGAGAGCTTTTGCTATTGGAATAGTCCAAGGTTTTTTGGATAGCAGATATGTGCTTGTGAAGAAGGTTAGTTGCAAGGGGACCCTGTGACACTGCTGGCTGAATGCTGTGCCATGATTAAAGACTATGTTGTCCCAATGCAGCTACTCTGAAATATAGTAGATGGTCAGAGACATTTCCTGATGTGCAGCAAAGCATTGTCCATACCAGTGCCTGAGCCCATAAGAAGGTCCCAAGTAAGAGTGGCCTGAGTGGATTGTACGAGGCCTGAATGCCTGAGCACAGCTCAGAAAAAAAGAAAACAAAGGGCCCTCTTACCCCAAGTGTCACATAGTTAATATTTAGAAAATAAGTTGCTCTAATTATATTTTCCTCTTTCCACTTCCCTCCTTTTCTTTTACCTTAACATACCAAGAATTAACTCTTGAAATGGTTCATTGACTCATATGTGTAAGCATATTGTTATAAGGTAATTTAGTCATGCCCCTGTAGTAGATGGTATTCTGGATGCTGCTGACACTTGTGGTTGGACCTAAATGACCTTCATGGTCCTTTTCAAACCAAGCCATTCTATGACTTTAGGGTGGGATTTTTTTGTGATGGAGGAAAGACCTTTGGGTTATGTGCTTTTATGTGTATAAAAACACTGGAGGTGGTGCGTTGTACAACTGGATTTTGTCTCTTGCTGACTTGCTTTCCTTATAAATTCTGTTTTTTTATGTCTCTCTTCTTCCCTCCCCTCCTCCCTAAAATGTCTCCACTGCCAAAACATCCACATTTTATGTTTCTTGTCACTTCCCAAATTTGGCATAACCACTGCCCTCATTTTTTAGGCTTTCCAGTTGAATACCATGTTGGTTACAGATAAAGGTGGGAGCCTGGAGTTACATTACCAAAGCTGTTAAGAAAAAGTCAACTCTCCCACCTGTTTGATGGTGTGGGGTAGGTGAGGAAGGGATGCAGGAGGGGAGAAAAAGCTGCTGCTGAACACCAGGATGATGCAGGTGCCAGCCAGCAGTGTCCACCTGACTGTTCCAGACTGTGTTCTGAGAGTACAAAAGCAGGATTTGCTGCCCAGACTCTGGCTTACATTCTGGCTAGACCAAATGGAAGGACCTATTTCTCTGTGGAGAGCAAGCACCTGCTTTTCACTGGGAGGGAGAGAGGGGAGGGATGTTGTTCGGGGTCTGTCAGGATGCTCTTGCCATGTGTAGTGGTCTGCATGTCCTGTGCCAATGCTGTTTATTCTTCCCTGCACTGCTCCTCCAGCCCACCTGAGGAGTTTGCTCTCAGCTCCCTAATGTGTGCATGCACTGCTTGTGGTTTGTTGCTGTAGGAGCTGCGGTGACTTGCACCGCTACATGGAAGATGAGGTAGTGTCTTTCTTCAATATATATCTCTGTAGGCAGGTTTTTTGTTACATCTCCAAGTACTTTCACCATCCATGTGTAGACGTTTGAGCTGTATGTTACCACTTACCCTGTTGTTTTGAGGTGTGTTTTTGGAGCTTTCTCCCTTTCTCCTGTCTCTCTCTAGACAGGCTGGAGTGTCCTTGAACCTGCCCTCCCATTTCTAAAGCGAAGAATGAGAAGCCTTTAAGCAGCTTAAGTGTCAGCCGTGTTGCAGCTGACAGGAAACTGATCTGGTGCTTGGCCCCACTGCAGCCGGGGCTGCCAGTGGCATGTGCTGGGCTGTGCAAGCCCTGCCAGGGCCAGGGGGTCCTGCCGAGGGCCCCCTCTGCACCCTGCAAGGTGCAGTCTGGCTGTAGATGTGGTCAGGAATCACGGTCTGTCCCAAAATGTTGTGGCTGTTTGCCACAGCTGCCCGTCCTGTCAAAACAGTGACCGGTCTCGGGGTTAAAGGTTGATGAAAACTGTTGCTAACTTGAGATGATTGATGTTGGAAAACTAATTAGTAAGCAGAGGCAATTAATTTGATCACTTGTGCGGGTTTCTCTTACGGGTTTTGAAGGACTTTGCTGAGCTGCTTTTGTCAGCTTGTTTTTAATTGGAGGAGGGATGTGTTTCCAGTGGACTCCTTCCAAGAGGAAAGACAGGGTAAATTCACAAGCAGTGCTTGAATTTACTTGTGTGATTCTCCAAAGGCTGGCACGGAGATTCCTGTTTTGCTTAGAGAGGGAAATGTCAGACACCCTGTTGAAATTTTCATATGAAGTACATTGTGACGTAGTTGGGAGCTCATTGACCATGCTCTGCCACAGGAGCTGTTCTCTGTAGTTGGGAAGATAACAGAGGAGTGTTAAAACAGTATTCTGGTAACATTACTTTGGCTTATTCAATTGCTGATGACAAGACAATGTGTTTTCACTTTGGTGCACACTGCTAAAGTGTAATATAATTATTTGTATTAGACACCAACCACCTGTTAATATCGTTCTTCTAAAGGTCATTGTGTGGTGCCTTGCTGTCTGAATTTAACGGCCCTGTATCAGGTTTGTTGGTCACTCTTTTGTGTGACACTGGACAAGTGTTTGTGGGGAAAGAATGTGAACCTGATACCCTGACAGCCAAGGGAGAAGAGAGGACCAGGGACAGGCTCTGCTGCTGCTATTGTCGTGCCACCAGGCCAGAGCTGGAAAACAGGCAGCTTCCTTCTGAGGTGCTTTCGTCTAATGTGGCCCTCGTTTGGAAGAAAACCAACTTGTGGTAATTTCCCAAGAGAAGGAGACTGATACCCATAAATCCAGACTTTTTGGTACCCTGGATGCGGAGGAGACACTGTGGCCCTAACCTGGGCTATAAAGGAGAGGAGGGGTGCTGCTCCACCGGCTCTCAGTCCTCCTAATGCCATGAAAGGAAAGTGAGGCTGTGATAATGTAATTGTGCTTGGTGACAATAGGTAGATGCTTGATAAATTATGTTAAAACATATGGTCTTGGCAATTAACCTTAATCCTGATGTTGGATTCATTTTTTAATGTCTGTACAGTGACCTGAAAATGCCGAGCACTGTATCATTGGGAAATGTTGACCTTGTTACCTGACAATTTTTAATTAACTTTGCTGAAAATAAGGGTGATATGCATTTAACTTGAACTTTCACTCTTCCCACCTGACCTAGTATTAGCTTTCGAGAGAGGTAGGGGACAGGTAGGACTTGCAGATGAACTTACTCTGTGCTTGTATCCAGTGAATGAAGCAGATGCAAGTGACTGCTGCTGCAGGGGCTCAGCTGAATGACTTTGTTTTCAAATTTCCAGAAAATGAAAGCTTCAGCTGCCAAAAGAACAAAACAAAGCACCTGGTTTACCACATGGTATAGGACATTCCAGCACTTGCAAAGAGGGAGGGTTGGCTTTGAGCCATCTATATTCCAGTGTCATTAGTAACTGCTGCTAACTGTTGGATTGAATTACTGGCTGAGAAAGAGCAAGGGCTTTTAGAGTCTTCTCTGCAATTGAAAATAGGCACATGAAGAACTCCCATTACTGACAATTTTATAAGGAATAAGGATCTCGCTTTATCAGTTGCATATTTATTGGCTCAAACCATTTGAGGCTCATTATGCGCATGTAGATAACTCGTTGTGGTTGTTTGAAAAGGTTCATTAGGGTCTTCAAGAATTCTGGCTTTATAAAAATCTAATTCATTATTTCTGCAATGAAAGAGTTAATGAAGGATCACTTGTGGCTTTTAATTTTCAGCTAATTAAAAAGAACGTCTGTTTTTGCCTTGACACTCATCGTTAAAAGTGCCAAATATAGGAATTTTTTTTTGTGTGTGAGTTGAAGGGTGAGGAGGAGGGGGAAAAGTTACATGTAAATCATTTAGCCATTAACCTAATGTGGTGGATTTATAAATCCTATTACTATAAGCCCTTTTCATTTCCACTGAGGCCTGACGTGTGCTTGATCCTGCTAATGTAAAATTCATTCTGTCTAAGTGATTACTGAAGTAAGACATTTTAGTCAATTTTAATCAGATTGTGTGATACTTGCTTGAACACCAATGTTAAGTAAGACATGGACACAGTTTGGCCATGTCTTAATTAGCCTTACAAATCAGACCTAGGAATCAATCAGTGTGCCAAGTCTATGAACCTTTTGACACCTAATGCTTTCTGTGGGGGGAAAAACCATCTATGCTGAGGGCTGAAAATACAGGGCTTGGAAGCAAGATTAAGATTGTAATTTGGTGTTCTTGCTTTATAGTATGCTTGGCAGTCCCCTTGCACAGTGTGCAAGTCCTTTGCGGTGCAGCCCTCACTGGTGTTTCAGAGTTGAGGCCAGTGAGGTGCTTCCTGTAGCCCATCATAAATTCCTGTCTCCGCAGCAGGAGCAGCAACTGGAGTATTTTTCTGAAGCTGCTTCTGCTCCAAGATGCATCTGTTATTTCAGTGGAGGGGGGATGAGGGACATCTTAAAATGTAACCTCCTCCCTCCAGGTGTTCACTGGGAACTACTGACTTGGATTCATGGGACATCTGTTTCTTGGATTTAGCAGCTCTTTTTTTCCTATAGGGAAGCATTTGTATGGAAGATCTGCCTCATAAGCCCCTCAAGTATATGCTCACTGTTGAGATCAGAGGTGCTTTTTGTGAAATGTCATCCTTTGATAAGACAAGTGAAGATTTTGCTGTTTTTAATGTTTTTCCTGGATCACTGCTTTTTCAGTAGGCTTTACTCTGACATGAACCTCAAGCTGATTTTCAGTCCACATTAGTTTATCCCATTTTTGAAGACTCACTACTAGCCAATATTTTTTCTATTCTAATGATGTGGAATTTCTGTATTGGTAACAACTTTTTTGGTATTTTCTTCTAGTATATGGTACATTTCCTTTTATTAGCAAGATACTTGAAAAACTTGTCATGTCCTTGAAAGATCCTGTAGAAGTCTTTTGGTCTTTCCCCCGCCCCTTCCCCCCACTTCTTTTGCTTTTAGTGTCTTCTGCTGCACGGTGGAAAGCCTTAGGAGAAAAGGATGCTTGAAGTATATGGAAATTAAAATGTTTTTTACCAGAGACAGCAGATGTTCCTTTAAAGTAGGCAACGTCTTTTGCACAAGTCCCAACTGCACATGGCGTGGTGTCAGTGCTGAGGATTTTGTAACCTGGTGAAAGACAGGTCCATTGTAAATCACCAGATTAGCCTGGAGATTTTGCTTTGCCATTGTTGAAGAATTACCTGCAATTGATTGTGTTTTAAAGCTTGAAAACTCAACCACCAGCAGTGTTGGTAGACCATTTCCAAAATCACTTTAGAAGTCGGTACACTACAGACTTCGTAAGTTGTTTTTATTGCTCAGCTTCCAGGCAATTTAAATATCTTTTCTCCTCTATCTAACCTGTTAAATTACCTCTCTCTGTTAGGGTGAGTGTACCTCATTTAGTCAGATGTTACTTAGTTGTTGATAGGACTGCAAGCACATGTGGAAGAAAGTGGGGAACATGTTTTCTGCTTGCTCTGAATGCCTCTTTGTCTTCTGTTTTCTCTTTCCTATGGTTACTCTTGGTCTGCCAGGTGTGCCTTTTTGAATGAAAATTAGAAACTTCTTTAGTGTAGAACTCTTACTGTGGTTGGGATGAGGCTCCTTTGAAAAGCTTTGAAATTAGATGTTAATTACCTTTCTCTTCTACTGGATAATCTTCTGTACTTTAACCAAATAAGGATAATCTTCTATACTTTAATCAAATAAATATTCAAATACTTTGAATTTGCCATATTTCAGCTTTTTGACAGTTTCTTATGTGATGGATTGTAGGAGAGCAAGTGCTCATGAAAAGGCAGAACTTATACAGAAAAAAATCATAGTAGTTCAGATGGATGGGATGGTTGATCCATTATAATTAAATAGAATTAATCTGAACAACTATACAGTGATGGCCAAGGGGAGAACTGTCAAGGTTCACTTCAGCTTTTTAAGATGGTAGATGCCAATATCATAAAGTTATAAGCCTGAGAATGCTGCAGTGAAGTCCATTCTAGATCATATTTTAGGGTAAGATTTTCATTTATCTCAGTTAAATTGTTGTTGGTTCTTGATTTTGAATATTAATTGGTAAATATAAACTACCTCCAGGGTACTGTGTCTTAGAAAAGAACATGACCTGCAGAAGAGAACAGGCGTCTCTTACCAGCCGTCTTTCGTGTATATTTCCTGGGAAAATGCTTAAAGTCTCTTGTTTCACAGCTTATCAAGACTTAACCAAAATTAGTGTTACCTATTTCACAAAGCATCAATATCTCTTCAGTGTCCTGGAGGTTTTTGGGCAACTATGTTTTGGGTTTTTTTTACCCAGCAGAGTAAATTATTTTTTAATATGTAAAAGTTTCAATATTCCTGATTTGGTTTTTTTTTGTTTTAATGGGCTCTTGATATTCTTTAGCCCTCTCAAGGGAATACGTATGGGCTTTTTTTCATGGATTTGTGTCATTTTAATAGTAGATTTGTGTGTGTGTATGTGTTTGTTTGTTTTGGTTTTCTTGTTTACTGAGGCACATAGGAAGATCCAGCTGAACATCAGTAAATACTTTTTTACTGTGAGGGTGACTGAGACCTGACTGAGCTCAGTCCACAGTGTGGAGTTGCCATCTTTATAGATACTCGAAGGTGTCTGGGCATGGCCCTGGACAATCCAGCTCTGGGTGACCCTGCTTGAGCTGGGGAGCTGGGCCAGATGACCTCCAGAGGTCCCTTCCAGCCTCAGCCAGCCTATGGTTTTGTGATTAAGTCCATTTTTTTTTTCCTAATTCAAACCAGGCCTTAGAATATCAGCAAGTTCTTACAGGAATTTTCATTCCTATAGCATATCCCTATCTTTGCTTCTGTTTTGGTAGGTTTGTTTATTTGTTATTTTAGGCACCTGTAGTTATCTAAGGGCTTTAAAAAGGAGCTTAGCAACATTTGTGTCTGTAATAGTGGATGAAATCAAGCCGCTGTCCACCAGTGCTTGTGGCTGGATTATTATGTTAGCATTAAAAGTCAGGGCCCTGCAGGTCTCATTTCAGATATAATTCTAATGAGGATATTGAATGACTGGTGAGACAATAATGTAAATCAGTGCTGGTGCCTTCTACTTTAACTGAAAAGTGAGAGCAAGAAAGAGCTGTGAAAGTAGGTTTCCATGGCATATGAGTGAAAGCTGAGTTTTTTATTAACAATTCAAACTTCTGTAATAAGAAGTAGGAAAGCTTATTAGCTATGTTTTTAGATTAAACAAAACCTTTAGGTTGTGATGTTCTTTCTCTAACAGAATTTGTGGGATGAAGAATTTAAATGAAAATTTCTAGAGTCAAAGATTGATTGAGTTAAAGTATGTTGCACGAAATCAGTCCTGTCAAATTGTAGGGAAATAAGTGAGACATTTATAAACATTGTTAATGTTTTAGAAATCTAGTTTTGTGCAAATGTATTTTGAGTTCTTTACAAATGAGATAACAGTAGGTCTAAATGACAAATTAAAGATTTAAAAAATAATCAGCATGCCTCTCTTGTAGTAATGGATTTATGGAGGTAGCATGCTTAAGTTGCATTTGTAATTAAGGTTTTTCCATCATTAGAACAGAAATGTATTCCTGTTGAGCAGTATCTTTTAATGTGATTTATGTGGATTGAATGAGTGGCAAAACTCCACTACTTTAATCTGTTATGTGGCTAAAAGTCAGTATTTGGATTGGATTCCTAGAGGGTCATGCTGAAAGGTTAAATACATTTGTCTGTTTTCTTAGTCTTCAAATTTCCATATTCTTTACAAGTAACAAACAAATCCATGTCCTGTGGGATTGTACAATGACAGCTTAGCAACTTGGCTTCATTAGTAATGAGGCCATACTGCTGTTAATTTCAAAACTCTAAATACTGTAACGGGTGGGCTGTACGTGGAGTGCTTAACAACAGACTAAGGCACAAAAGAAACTTCTGAAACTCTAATTTCTTTGCATAAATTCATAGTGCTGAAAAATTTAACTGTATGTATTGATAAGCCTCTAACTTTGTTCTGTTTTTAAAAACAGTACAAGTGTATTGGGTTGTGAGATAGACTACAAATGGTATTACAAATGTCCTAGGCCACAACTTTAGGTAACTCACCAAATGACCATTGGCTGCTGAAATACTAAAGGCTGGTAATAAGGTGGTTTCTTTCAGGAATTTGCTTTTGCATGAAGCTCAGCTTTTCTCAGTTGGGGTACTCCCAAAATTGTGTCATGGAACATGTTTCTGGTTCTGCAGGAGCTCTCTGACATCAAAAATAGCTCCATCCTTACCTCTTTAAGTGATTATGATATATATGGTATGGTGAATGTCTGTGGATAGGCAATAGGTTCCATTGACATGGACCTTTTTATTCCTGTACATCCTTACAGGAAAAATCTGGAAGGTGAAGTTGCCCCAACCCACCCTACTGTTCCTACTCCTGACTTAGAGTTCCTAAGCCCTATTTAACAAGCAATTTAGGATTGTTAACTAGTAATTTTCTTTTGTAGTTAGTTTAAAAATAGTTAAAAAGCTTAAATGAGCCTTTTAAAAAAAAAGTTATTTCTACATTCTACATTTCTACATATATACATTATATAGTCATTTGATGTAAAATCTACAGGCTAATACATTTTATTTCTGACATGCCTCATAAATGCTTGCATTGTTCTAGGAAAATCTTTCTTGTCCTGAGGAGCTCTGTTTTGGGCTTTGGTTGATTGTTGATTTTTTTGTCAGACATATCTAGGAAATTCAGGAAGCTAATTTTTAAGAGAGAATCTAAAAAGACTGTGTCTGACTCTGACAGACTGTCAGGAGCTCTTTCCATCTGTTTTCAATCCAGCTTCATAAAGTGCTGTAAAGAGGTCACACAGAACAAATCAGAACTATGACTGAGACTTCATGCTATTAACCATGCAGGTTCCTCGTCGTATTTTCAAATCTTTGAAGCAATCACTAGGTCCTGCCTGAAGTAGGAGATGTTAAGTGTGCCATGTAGAGCCGAAACTGTTTCATGGAATCACAGAATATGCTGAATTGGATGGGACCCATTAGGATCACTGCGTCCAGCTTCTGGCCCTGTGCAGGACACCCCACAAGTCACACCATGTGCCTGAGAGCATTGTCTGAATGCTTCTTGAGCTCTGTCAGACTTGGTGCTGTGACACTGCCCTGGGGAGCTGTTCCAGTGCCCAACCACCCTCTGGGGGAAGAACCTTTTCCTGATACCCAGCCTAAACCCCCCTTGACACAGCTTCAGGCCATTCCCTTGAGTCCTATCATTGGTCACCACAGAGCAGAGCTCAGGTCTGCCCCTGTGCTGCTCCTCACAAGGAAGTTGTAATTTAGTGAGGCTCCCTGCAGGGGAACAGAACAAGTGACCTCAGTGGCTCCTCATAAGGATTTTTGTCCCTGGCACCACTTAAGAAGGCTTTTACCATGCTGCTGGAAGAGATCAGAAATCTGCACCCAGAGCTATGTCTGAGACTTGGAGGAAGTACCCCAACAAGACATGGACTTGTGCAACTGAAGATTTAGATGCAATGTAAAACAGTGTGGCAGGGAGTGATGTTCCAGGTTGACAGCTGAGAGGAGAAAAGTCCATAGGCATTTGTAAAATAGCCTGCAAGTAAATATTGTGTAAACATATTAAAATTTTTTTCATTTTTACTCTTAATAAATGGGTAAATGAAAAATTAAAATGCAGCTGAGTTTTTTTAAGTACAGTTGTGAACCCTCTAGGCATTCATATAACCCTGATCTCTCATCTTTTTTGTTTGAGTAGCTTGGGTGGAACCTAGAACATCCCAGTATAGTTGTGAAGCTGAATGTACAGGAACTTCTTCCTTAGTCAGAGAGGCTCACAATCTGTCAGATCTAAAGCAGATTATTTTGGAGTCTTTCAGGATGGTCCTTTTCTTCAGACGAGAGAGATGACCTAGGAAGTGCAAGAGCTTTGTGTGTAACACTGTTCTGGAGGCACTCCCTTACTCGCATGGATATACTTGGAGGCCCCCTTGTTGCTGGCTACGTGGTCCTTCCTGCTCACAGCATATTCCACCCTTTGCTTGCCATCGTGGACATGCACTCCTGCCCCTCTCAGTCCTGATTCAAGGCTCTCCTTACCAGCCTGGGAAGCCTGTTGGCACAGATATTTTTGCCCCATTGAGGCACATGGATCCTTCCTTGTCCAAGCAATTCTTGGTGCTGACGCCAGCTGCAACCATGGAGGATGAATAAGTATTGTTTAACTTTTAAAAACACCTGTCGTGTTGTCTAAATATATCTAATTTAATGAAACAAAATTATATGCTTTATGAAAATCCTGCATGACATTTAAGAAATTAGGTAAGAGAACTTTCTTTGGAGGCTAATTAGAGGCTAAAATACTTTTCTGAATTTGAATAAATGTTGCTTTGATAGACAATCACTTAGTCATAATGAAAAAACAGTTTTAAAGCAGTTCAAACCATTTATAAAGATTTTTTGATGGACACAACATCTACACATAATTTATTCATTACCAAGCCTAGCATGTCCTCTCAATCTCCTATAAAATGTCAGGATCATTTTCAGTGGATATTACCTGTATCTAGTCAGAGATTATCTTGTTCTGTTTAGCGTAGCTATTGCAAAATGCCTATGGTTCTTTAAGAAAAAGGCTGTATTGTTCAGTAGAGGCCTTTTTCTTTGAAGAATACTCATCAGTTAGCAAGTCTGTTCTGCATTTGTTTTTCTCTTTAGCACTTTCTTGTCTTCTCCCAGGCCTTCCTTTTTCTCCAAGCACACAAGTTATGGTTATTACTTAAAAGATGCTGACCAGGAGAACCTTAGACAAGTTTTAACTCATGTTTTCTGCTTATTTTTAAAGAAAAACCAATCCAAAAACAGAGGGGGAGGAAGAGTTGATTCTCAGGGAGTTTGTCGTCCTTTTGGATAGTGTGCTGAGTATATCTACTGCTTAAAAATGTTCAGTCTTTGGAGTATTCGTTTTTTTCTTTTTCAGATTTATAGACATACTTGATGTTTCTGAAAAACATTCTCTACTGATTCTGAGACATACTCCCTGATTTCTCCAAGGCTTCTAGTTATATGGCTATGACAGTAGCTTTTCTTGGAGATGGGACAGTACTTCCATTTTTGTCACTTCAAGATTGAGAGACATGCTTTTGTATTTGAAAGATAACTTTTAACACTGTAGTTTTAAATCTGATGTGGAAGATGGTGTGGTTATTTTTCCTTACTCTGGAATAGATTTTGCTGTTATTCAGAGGAAAATTTCTGTGCTCTGGTTGAAACCTTGACTAGGTTCTAACTTGTCTGACTAAAAAGGAAACCTTGGTTTGTTAGTAATTAATTTCAGTTATTTACTGTTCTTGTCATTTTTTTTTTCCTGGCAAAAGACTGATTGTCTTTTGCTGAATGTGTTAAACCTGTTCAGTTTGGGAAACAAAACAAAGTGAAGCTTTCCTGTCTAAATGTTTGTTCATTCCACTGAAACAAATGCTGTTGTTTTCTCTAAGGAGAATATACTTGTCTATACGCATTTAAATATTGAATAACTTAACACATGTTTTGGTTTTATTAGGAAATAGTAAATGATGCTTGTCATATATTCTTTCTTAATTAGATGTTGTTTTACTTGTGGTTTGTGTTAGTTAGCTTTTCATACAGTTGCAGTTGTCTTATTAGGCAAAGCTACCTTTGCATCTTATAGTTAATATTCATCAAGCAGAGAATTATTTAATGCTTTGGAATAAAAAAAAAAATCAAAAAGTTAATGAGCCAAAATTTGTTTGAGTACCACATTCTTCAAGGGGGTTTAGATGCTGCGGATCTTGTTTCTTCATGAAGTGAAACAGGGATCCCTGCTCCTTTATTTGTTTTAGGTGTTCAGTTTTGAACGAGTTGGAAAGAAAATAACTCCATGTGTGGTCTGTGAGCCCTGGTGCTTCTCTAGAACCTGTCCTTGTGTTTGGTTTCTCTGGAGCATTAGGAGATGCCCAGGCTGTACCGACATTTTTCACAGCTACTTATCACACGGACATTGTATTCCTGCTGCTTCTGGGAACACACAGCACTTCTGGGAAGTGGGGTCAGAGCCAGGTCAGTTACCTTCTATGCACTCAAGTGTTCAACTCCATTGTTGAGCACTCTGTTTCTCTGTTTCCAAGGTGGTAAAACCATTTCCAACACAGAAATGGTGTGTGTTTGGTTTTTGGTTTAGTTCGTGTTTTGCAGTTTTTTTTGTCTGTTTTTGTTTTTTGGGGTTTTTTTTTGTGGCAGGTTGGTTGAGGGTTTTTTGTTTGTTTGATTTACTTTTATTCAGTGCTTTTAAGGGTATGTTCCATTGTTATTTCTTTTATCCTAATACCAAAATATCCCATTCCAAAATAGGCGAAATTTGCTCTGGTATAGCATGGTTTGTAATATAGTTTGTAGAAAAACCAACAATTTTACAACTTAATAAGAAAACAATTCTGATTTTCCCATTCTCTTCAGTGAAGTTCACCACAAATACTTGAATTAGAAGTACTGTAGAATTTTAAGGATATAATTGTTTTTGACACCAAAGGAACATTGTCTTCAAATTTAATTTGATTTGCATCATCATCTGTGTTTTATTGTCATCTTTGCATTCCTTGTCAAAATGTGACAGATACACATAACTTTTTTTTGTGTTCAGCCTATTTATTTTGCTGCCTTTTTTGTGTGTTTTCTGTTGTTTGTGAGGCAAAAGGGTCTGCCTTTTGTTGGCATGCAAACACATCACTGGATCTTTGTTTGGTTTTGGTGCTCCATCCAATACTGGTGTTATATACAGAAGATATAAAAGTTGTATTACTGTCTGTCAGCTTTGCTGTTTTGAGTCTGAACAGTTAATTTCTGCATTTCTGAAGAAAAACAAAACCAAAACAACATAGAAGGAAAAACTTGGTCAGTTTGGGGTTGTATTTCTGATGCTGTTAATGTTTTGTAAGAGTGTACATTTTGGAGAAATGTAACTTTGAATGTATTGTCTAAGTACAGCAACTACTCAGTAAAAGCTCTTTGAAAGAAACTTATTAACTACTTGAATCTGATCACTCAAACGTTTCTAAATCAAGTCCATTGTCTGATAAAAAGACTAAATAGTGACTCTTCATTTTTTGTGGCAAACAAGGCCTCCATCTTTCTTTCACTTATGCTTAGGGCATATGTGTCCATTTTGTCCAGCAACAGAAACCTTTCCTGAAAATCCTCCTTGATAAAATAATTTTACAGCATCATGTGACCGTGGTTTATCAGTGTTAAAGTCTGCTTAGGACAAAATCCTAGCAAAGCTAATGAATAGGTTGCAAAAATACAGAGGTTCAGAAATACTTAGATTAGTGAGTGATGTTACTGGAACACAGTTTCCAGCCCATTTATTCCTCTGTGCCATATGAAGGGCTAGCTAATATGTGTTACTAAAGCAGATGACAGAATTATTTTCTTACTATATAATTGCAGAAGTAAATAAATGAGATGGAAAAATACATCAGGACAACTCTAGAGAACTACAAATAGTTTTGCCTTAAGGTTGCTTGTTTTTCTCCTTGTGCAGAGTGAATGCACAAGGAGTGTTTGTTTTGGTTTTTTTTGTTGTTGTTTAGTTGGTTTTTTGTTTATTCAGTTTTTTTGTTTGTTTGTGGTTTTTTTTTGTTTCATTTCTTCTTTTGTGTATGCTTCTCTGGTACAATATTTTTGTAATGATTGTGCTCATTCTTTTCAGTCTGCTCTTAAGTCTTCTATTCTGTTCCTTCATGTCTGTGACCTCAGGATTCTGCAGAAAATGTGTGTTTTCAGGAGAAGTCTCTGCATCAGCATATTAGTTTTGTATCCTGTCTCATTGGTTTTTAACTCTGGTATCTTAGCTTGTTTCCACAGAAGCATCCTCTCATCAGAAGGTACTCTTCAGAGGTTTTTAAATAAGGAATCTTTACTTGATGTAATAAATAATAGTAAGGCAGTTCTTTATATATTTACTTTTTTTTAATCATTCCCTGTCTTAAATCACAACCTCATTTAATTGAGTAATGAGTTGGGGTAGGATTAGAACAGGGAATTTTGCAGTTTGTTGAGTGCTTGTCTGCAATTACAGTCTTTCGGTTTATATGGACTTACAGTTCATGGGTGAGAGAATGTGTGTTGCTAGTCTTGCTTTTACAAGTAAAAAAGTTTCAAGAGTTTCACAGATGTTCACTGTGCTGAGAAGTTCACAGGGTTTTAGAAGTATATGTTTGCTGGGGGGAGGGGGCATGGCTGTACAGATGGGTTGCCAGGCAATTAATTCTTCCTACTTGGATTGCCTGCAATAGGAGACAATCCAGCTCTCATAAGCAGCACAGTATTATTTGCAGAAGGAAACTACCCAATACCACTTTTCCTGTTTTCTTCCTTCTTTCTTCTGTCTTCCCACCTCCCTTCCTCTGCTGTGCATTTCTGAGAAACTGCTCAGGATTGATATGATCACAGAGCTGTCATTCTCTTTAACAAAAAAAAAAAAAAAAAAAAATCACTTTTATTCTAGGTATTTTAACAGAGTCCCATTAAGGATGTATTGCTGACTGAAATATTGGCATGAAGGGCTCTCACTGAGCTGAGCCCAGGAATTAAGAAGTCAGGAAATGGGCTGCTGCATTGCTAAAGAACCTTGGGTGACACAGTATCTCCTGATTGGGGGGATCATTACTGCTATTATGACTCGACTTGCGTAGGAATTTTAAATTTCATCTGAATGTCAGTAATAACCCTCTTAGCAAATTATCCTGAATAAAATCACGAAGGCATTTTATATAATAGGTGTTGAATTACTGGATAGATTTGCTAATTAAATACTCTTTGTTCTGCTGCAGTTGACATTACAGGGTAAGATCTTGAACAATTATTCTCAACAGCTGTACTTTGTTAAGGGAAAAATTAACTACAAAGTTTATTTTTTTTCTACACTTGAAATTGGCAGATTTTTGAAATGTGCTTGAAAAAATTCCATCATCCAATTGGTAATGAGAGGATAAATATGCAGGTGTTGCTATGAAATCAGATAACTACTGACTGCCTTATTAATGAATTTAGCAATACTTTATAACCTTCTGTTTTGTAGCTGTTGGCACTTGCAAGTGATCTCCTGTCAGAATGGGTGGCACTAGCATATGCCAGTCACTTGATGAAGCCAACTCATCTGTGACCCTCTAGTTGTGATTACCTACACCCACTGTGGTCCTGAGGGACAACTTACAAATGATTTTTGCACAACCAGATAACTTTTTTAGTAGGGGGAATTCCTTTTTTTAAAAAAAAAATGTTGTCTTTCTCATTATTAATAGGATTATTTCAGAGTGTAAAGTAGAAAATGCCAAAGATTATCAAGGGAAATACGATAGCTTTTCCTTTCTTTTCAATGTAAACTCTTCATTTCAGTCCAATTTTTCAGTTTTGTTTTAGAGATTCCTGTTTGCTTTTGGAGTACTAGGGGAGAGGTATAACCTTTCTTTCTAGGAGTTAGCTAATAAGTGAGAGAAGGGGTTGTGGGGTAGTGAATGGGGTGGAATTTTGACTACTTTATATGAAATTTGATATCATGTACCACTGATATGTCTAGAATAATTTCAAAAGTCCATAGAAAGGTGGTGGGGTCAAATGTCAGAATCACTCACTAGGAAATGAATAGGAGTGGAATATCTTTTTTTTGAGCTTCCAATTAAAATGGAATTGTGTGCGTCTGATTCCAGTGCTAGGTACAGGATAGCAGGAATCCGCAGTTAAGGCTCACCATTTTCCTATTCTATAAGGAAGACTAAGGATAGCTGAGCTTTCTGCAAATTTGGACTTCAGCAGAGTTCAGGCATCATATTATCGTCTGAGTGCCTAGTTTGCAGCATCAGTGGATGGTCTTTAAATCAACTGGATGTCTTGAACTTGACCCAGAGAGTGTAAATCCATAGATATCCCTATGTGCTTGGGGAATAACCCTGATAAGGACACTCGTTGTGAGTCAGCTGTGTCAAAGTTGCATCATAGTTTGGAACTGAACCTGTCCTTAAGTGCTGTGAGGGGAATATGGCTTTCGTGCATAATTGAAAACAAACTGGAAAAACATCATACTTTCACTGTGGTTGTGTGAAGGTTCTGAAATACTAAAGAAACAGGCCGTTAGTATTAAAGGAATGACAGTGTTGTCATCCTGTTTGTGTACTGTTGTGTAGAGGTGGAGATTTCATGTATTTCAGAATTCCTTGCTGCGATAGCCGTAGTCAGCATCACAATAGTTAAGACTCTTGGCTTCTTTATAGACTCTTTGGCCTTATGAAAGTAAAGAGATATCCCTGAACAAGGTCTTATTTCCACTGAGCACAGACAGTTCTTGCCTGTTAGTCCCTTTTCTTTCTTCATCCCTGCTGATTTCCATGGCTCTACTCCTTGTCACAGGCTTCTCGACTACAAGTCGTAATTCTGCCTTTTGGCAAATATGGCCAAGGAATCTTGCAATTTAACATGTGAAAAACAGTAAAGCTGAGACTACGTTACTAAATATAAGTTGTTTAAATAGTTTGTTGCCTATCTTTAGAGTTCCAAATTGTTTGGGTTCACCTAACAGGCTCTGATCTATCATTGCTGTAAGCTGTGGTTCAGATTAATCCTCAAGAAAATTTAAATTATAAATACATAGGACTAGTGGGATTAGCTCGAGAAAAACTGAGGTTTATGCTGAGTGGCAATGGAAAGGACTGAAACAAGGGAAGAGGGATCTGGAGCTGTGTGCCAGAGCACCAGGATGTTGATAAGAAGTAAGTGGGGAGTACAGTGGAACTGTGGCCAAGTGACTGAAGGAATGGACGAGATGTTGGTTCTCATGCAGCTGTGCAGAATTCGCCAAGCTCTTCCTGCTGCTGCAACTACACTTTTTTTTTTCATTAAGCTTTTCTGTGCTACAGCTGTACCTGTGGCTTCAGATGATGTGCTCTCCCCACCCTCCACTGTGCTGAGCACTATTAGAGATGGAAGCAGGAGCCTACTCAAATGAGGTCTCTACAGCTGTTTCTCAGGTTCAGAGAGGTGCTATTCAGAGCATTTGGGGATGCATTCATGGCTGAGGAACGAGCCTGGTTACACATGGATTTACCCATTGATTGAACATCTGTATCCTGTCCTATCCCAGCTCCTTGTCCCAGTTCTGATTTCTGTAAGGAGTTTGCTTTTTGATGACCTATTTTGAGATCATTATAAGGGTAATCAACTTTTTGACTAAGTCTTGTTAAGTGAGCATCATCCAGGGTGGACTGAATAAGACGGGATGTTTTTGGGAAAAAATTCAATGACATCAAGAGATAAGATGATGGATATGAAGGCGACAACTGACCTAAATTACTGAAAGAGACTTAATTCTGGCACTTGCTGATTAGGTTGTATTTAAACCATTTGATTCAGTGTTCTTTTTTTCCTAAGGTAGAATGTGTGCATGCACATGCAATTTTGAGATTTGTTTTAATCTTGTTTTAGGGGAGTTAATAATAGCATTAATACAAGGTCAAACGAGAATTTACTCATGTAATAGGAGTATTGAGGTGACTGTGTGTTGCCAGGAGAGAGGTGGTTTGCTTTGTTTTGAAAGGTGAGAGCATTTGGAGTTAGCAACCTAATGGATATGTTTGCATGTGTTAGCCTGTAATTATATCATACGCTAATCTTTGATTATTTTTTTAATTTCAGATTTTGATGCATACTAAGGAGATGGTGCAGAAGGTAATGCTGAGCATTTTCATTAAACAACAACACTTAAAGAGCACACCTGGTGAAATTTTTTTATTCTAGGAGAACTGTAACCCAAACAGACCTGAAATCACTTCTTAGGATGCCTGGTTTAGAAATGTAATCCTTCCTGATGGATTATAGCTTTTTTCTTTTCCTACCACAGATATGATCTGGACCCTGCTTGAAGCCTGTGTGGGACTGTTTCAAGCAAATTAGCAACAGTGCTAATTAGAGTTTACTCATAGACCTGCTACACCATGTGTTCTAGTGGTTTATTATGGTTTATTTTTTGGCATCCTTTAAACTCTGTCATGGGTTGGTTTTTTGACTCTGTGGAGTTTAACATGGACATAGCCGTGTTGCAGTTTTTACAGCTGCATTGATTTTCCACCACTGAAAATGTCAGGTTTTCTTTTTTTTTTTCCAATTTTTATTATGCAATTAGGTGCACATGCCAATTTTGTTGTTGTTGTTGTGGCATTTACTGGTGTTGGCAATTTTTCTTTTCACCTTTTTTCTTGCTATGCCTTTCATATGCACCTCAGACTTTTTAATGTTCCTCAGTTTGTCTAAAATTTGCTCCATTATCCCAGAGTATTATGGAAATTTGGCTGGTGTTTGAATACAGTCTTCTCCAAGTAGGGCATTTAAATTGTTACAAGAATCAGAATCAGAAGCGATATGAGGGACAGAGTGTCAGTCAAAGAGAAGAGGTTCAGGAAATGTGTGTGTTCATCTCTGGGTGTAATTCTTCAGTAGTTCAACCTGGGAAGATAAAACTTGTGGGTCATAGTAGCTAGATCCTTATCCAAAAGGAGCATTCCCTGAAAGATCTACTGCCTGGAGAGGATGAACACAGGTGATTGGATTAGCAGGAGTTAAAAGATGGGAGTGGGAAGATGGAAATATGAATCATAATCTGAAAAAGTATAAGAAGAGCAGCCTGATCTGGACAGTGCTGTGGTATTCTCAGTTGCTGTCATCCACTAGCCAAGGCTTTCACTAGATTTCTTTGAAATATAGAATCTAAGTTATTTTTTTCTTTTTCTTTTTCTTTTTTTTTTTCTCCAGTAGTATTATGATAGCTACAAATGGGATACCTGGCTGTGGCATTACCTTTCAAACAAATGCCTTATCTGAATTCATCCAGCAGTCTTTGAGTGGAAGTGATCTTCTTATGTCTTAGCAGTCTGAAGTTATTTCTGATCAGAGTTCCTGCTGTTTCTCAAGATCAGACTTGTTCACTGACTTATTTTTCTAGTATTTATTTAGTAAAATTTTACCTACTTATATTATGTACATAACTGGACAGTGGTCTTTTTAACATATCAGTGGCTTAAGTTTCTTTATTCTCTTTAAATTCAAATATGTTTTAATGAAATGTACAGACCTATCAGTAAAAATCTATTTTACATTTTCCTGCTACTATGCTTTTTAGTGTTTAAGGGATAGTATGTAGATAATGATATTTTTGAACCTTGAACATTATGTGGGACTTGTAGAAGTGGTTCTTCTTTGTTTTTCAAAGCAATTATTTTCATTTAGATGAACCTAGAAGTGATTTATGGAGACACAGATTCCATTATGATAAACACTAATAGCACCAATTTGGATGAGGTCTTCAAGCTGGGAAATAAGGTGAGAAACTTTTTCTTTTTAAAGCTTTGCTACATAGGTCTGTGATGTTACTCTGAGTGGAGCAGATGGTATTAAGAGAGGATTCTGTGGCATAAGCAGAGACTATGCCATGAGAAAGAACTTCACAATGTATGGAATCTATAAAGTGGTGAAATCTCAGAGTGCTCTTTTTCTGGTGTAGCTATTCTGTGCATTTTTAAAAGTGATTAAACATTTCATTGCATAACAAGGTTTTTTTACTAATCCTAAAGTAGCAGATTATCTCAATATTTGGTCAACCAAAATGTGAGGTACAATTTCTCTTCCACATTAATTTCAATTACAACGTGAACAGTTTTGATTTTTTTATTCACAAGGGATGTCTCTCAAGATGTCATCAGATATCCAGTGGTAAGTTCAAATACTAATTTCCATGGTATATCAGATACAGAAGAGATCTGATTGATTAGGAGCTGGTAATCAATGATGTGGAAGTTTTGTGGCTCTCTGAAATTGTGAAAGATAAGTGAGAAATGTTTCAGAACTTTTCTAAAGAAACAATGTAAATGAAGCTGTTTTTGAGAGAGGGAACAAATTGTGATGAAAATGAAAGCTATGGAAACTCTAAAAAGCTAAAGAAAACATGGATGTTTTATTCAGTATAGTATTAAACAAAAATAATCTAATTTAAAGGCAGGGAGTGATTCTGGGGTTTTTTAGAATACCTCTACTTTCATGCTAGTGGGTACATTTAGAAGTAGATGCATTCAGAAGCAGAAAATGGGATAATATCTTGATGTCATAACCAAGTAGCAGGAGGGCTGCTGGCATGGTAGAAAGCAGTCTTTCTTTTTTGTTTGCCATATACAAGATTATATATAATTTCAAGTGTATATGCAGTAGTGTATAAAAAGTTTAATCTTACTCCAGTTGTGTATGTGTGGTTTCATTCTGGTTTGGTTTTTGTCCCTGTGCTCCATTTGGTGGCTAAATATAACAGAGGATAGTCAAACAATAATAACTTTTATGAAATCTGACAGGATAAGCATAATAGGTTAAATACTTCTGAATTAGAGTCAAGTCTTTTGAGAGAATAGGTAAGTGTTTGAACTTGTCAGCTACTTAAAAAGAGTAAAATCTTAAGCTTTTTAAATCAATTGTACTTCTGTATTATGTATCAGATGAGGTTGTTTTTTTTTAATTAAAAAAAAGGACAGAAAGAGATGTTTTGATTAAAATCAAGTACAAAATATAAAAACTGTAAAAGTGAATAAACTTATCTCTGTAAACCAGCACAATCAAACCTAGCATCAAAATTGGGGCTACATTGTGGCTTTCAGTATTCTTTCTGAAATTCAGTATTTCAGTATTCTTTTCTGTGGTAGAAAATGGTGATTCATATCTCATGTCTCATTTCACATGTTTCTTGTTTGTTTTTCCTCAAGAAAGTGACAGTTGCTTTTTTTGTAAACATTCTGATCATTTACATTTTTCTTGTTTTGAGTAATTCCTATTAAAAAAATCAGGATAAAGAATTGTCTCTTTTGATGAGGGACACTCTTAAGAAATGTCTCTGCTCCACTGCATAATAATTTCTGTCTCAAAGTCGCATGTTCAGAGGTGAGGAATATTTATATTGCTCTCGCTATACTTTTGTTTTAATGTAGACTTTATGGAAGGCACACAGGTTTAATGCAAACAATTACAGTGAGAGCAGTTGGTGAGTGCACTCCTGTTCTGATGTAAAGTGTGAATTTGTGGGTTGTCTTCAGCAATGAAGCATTCTTCCAAGAGATTAATTTTGGTTTTATTGGAGAAAATTCTCTCACATGCTTTCTGAATTCCCCCATCTTATGTGTGTGTTCTCTCCCACCCTTAACCCTCCATTATTTGTACCCATGCCCTTTTTTGTCGTTACTCAGCAGAATTTATTTCTCATTTTCTGTTTGTCCGTGTGAATCAGATTTGCCAGTATATTCTGTACTGAACTGTTGATGGTTTTTGAGCACTTGGTTAGTACGACAGAAAAAGAAAAATTGAAAATACTTTAAAAATTGCAGAAAAACATTAAGAGGAATTGTTTGACTGTTTTAACAAAGAAAATATGAACCTCTTAGCAAAATCGTTTTGCCTCATGATGTCGTTCAAAACTTAGAAATATACAGGGGATATCAAAGTAGTGGTGATTCCTACAATAGAAAAAATAGAGATCCAAGTGAGAAAAATTAAGTACACACATATATGTATACACATAAATGAAAAATTTGTAAGGAAAATTTTTATTAAAATGATAATTTGGGTTCAAAGGTGGATAGAAAACCAGTGAGATTTTATGCTGAAGGTACTGTTCTTGGTGAGGGCATCTGTTAGATGGCAAAAGAACTTGAATCCATATCAAACTTCAGTGAGACATGAGAAAAGGATAGTTGGTGGTAAGAGTGTAAGTAAGAGTGAATATGAAAATACTGAAAATCAACAGGGAAACTAAGTTGTAGGGGAAAGACAGTAAAGAGTAGAACATAAAGACAGAACAGGACACCTGGCATATGCAGATACTCTGTTGAAGAATGTAAATGTCTCAGTTTGAAAGACAGGTGTCTACTAAGGAAGGCAGGAGCCTCCCTTGGAATGGAAAATGCAACCCCTTTCCCTCCAAATTATTATAATTTTGAAATTAAGGGGCTTTCAGGCAAAGATATAAGAAATGGGAATAACAGTTCTTTACTAGTATATATAACAAGGCAATTATACAGAAATACTGGCTTAGCCTGACAGTCAGGATACGACCTGACACCCTGCCAGGCAGGGTGGTGGCTGCAGTCCTCTTTGAAGTGGTTCTGTTGAAGCAGTGACCCTGTAGAAGGGTCTGATCCTCCTCTGAAGGTCCAGTGGTGGTTTTGTAGCTCTTGTCCTCTATGAAATCTGGTAGGGTAAGGGCTGACTGTGGTGTTCCAAACCTCAGATTATATCCAGGTAGGAATGCTTGGTTCTTCCCCCTGGGCACAGCATCTCACAATGGGATGATGTAATTTTATGTGTCATGCAGAGAGGCTTGATAGCTCAACCTCCTGGAGGGAGTTACCAGGGATGTGTCATGGAAGAGATAAAGAACACTGCCCCACCTGGTTTCAACAGATAGTGATAGAATACATACTTTAAGTTACATCTTACATTGTAACCTAAGACAGTAAACTAAAAACATACCAAGAGAGGAAAAATAAAAAAGCAAATGGGAAACTTTTAGCCAAGCCAGTATGTGGGTGAATGTGTACTGGAACCAAAGTTTGTTGTTGAAGGTTCATGCTTTTTGAACTGTTGCACTTCTGTCCCCTTACAATAGAGGTAAGAGATACTTGGTACTTACTACATTAAGACAGCGTATCAAGTGCCATTTGAAGGTTTTGTATATGGATAAAACATAGCCTGGTTGTAGAAAAACAGCACCTTTTCCACTCAAGGAAATCAGGCTATGGAAAAGGTAGATGTATTGTGGGGAAGGGTAAAAGAAACACTTGCCTGCTTATGCATGTTTTTCCTGAACATGCACACACAGAGCTCTGGTCTGCAGTCATAGTTCTTCTCCCCTCCCTGGTTTAGGGTGAGAGTGGGAAGAAAGAGAGGTGCCTTTGCAAGATAGCTTCTCTATAAGGCTGTTTGTGTTTTCTAAGTGACCGTCTCTTATCTTTCCCTAGTAAGTAGGTCCCTTCTGTGGAATCCCTTGTTTGCTTATTTATGTGAGAGGTTAGATGGAGTAGCTGTCCTAGTAAAATGAGCTGGAGTCAGTTATCTCCAAGGACCTCCAATCCCATGTTTCTCTGCCTTGCTTAATTTTGTTAAGGAGTTAGATATACCAAGATGTAGATACTAAAAAAGTCAGTGGGTGAACCTTAATTTTAGTGGTATCTCATAATTACCAGTGTGTAATTAATTAATGATATATGACCAGTCTTTAAAATGTGTATGCAAATACACAGCATGTAATGTAACTTGTTTTAAAACTTAAGAACAATGAATTTGAGATGGAAGTTAAATTTGTCCATAGTTAAATCATTGCATTTGTTTTTAATGTTGATGCATTTGCAGATAAAAAATGAAGTGAACAAACTCTACAAATTGTTGGAAATCGACATTGATGGAATTTTTAAGTCCTTGCTATTGTTAAAGAAGAAGAAATATGCTGCTCTGACTGTGGAACCAACAGGAGATGGGAAATACGTAACTAAACAAGAATTGAAAGGGTTGGATATAGTCCGGAGAGACTGGTGTGATCTTGCAAAACAGACTGGAAAGTAAGTTTCTTCCTGGTATTGTTTTCTTTGCTCTGTTTTAAACAGTACATAATTCATAAATGTTTGATTCTGTGTGGTTATTTTCTGAAGAGCACGGATTGGTAACTAACATCAGTGTTAGGACTTAGCGGATTTTTGTAGGAGGTGGTAAATGTTACCTTCTGGCATTGGTAACAGGATATACCTGTGCAAATCCTCATGTCTCCTAATTTCACTATCTAGTTTTGCATCTGCTGTGGAAGGCGTGCACTTGAGTTGTCACAGTGTTGTAAATGCCATTTAATAAACTAGAGCTGAAGTCTTGTGAAGATGGTAGATGCTGTCAGCATTTGGAGTCATAAGTTCTAGGTCAGATGGTTTTTTTCCAATGTGGGTAAGGAAGCTGGTGGTCAGCACTTTCAGCACCCTCTAAAAAAGCTGGAAGTGCACTAGGTGCAGCCTGAGGAGGTGATCCCTTTCCCCAAGACTGCTTCTCTCTCCTTTTGCAGTGAGACTCCTTCAATACTATGATGAATATTGGATTGACTGTTTATTAATTGTCATTGCACAGGGCATTTTAATGCTTTAATTCAGTAGAAGTACTACGTTGAGCACTATAGAAAGAAAATTGGAGAGAGGGGAGACGTGGTCATCTGGGTGCTGACTCATATTGTGTACTGCCTCTTGAAAACTTAAACAGCTCATGGTCCAAATGTATCCAAAAATGAATACTTTTCACATCTGTAAAAATACACCACACACTTGCTTACTGTTCTTAAGACTTGCATTTTCTAAGAAAAGATGCATCATAATAGAAGCAAATTTTTCCAAGTTAGGAATGTATTAGTAATTAAAGCTATACAAATGTTGGAGAGTGTTCTTTAGTGACTAACTCTTCTGCAGCTGGCAGATCTTCCAACCACATTTTGCAGCAATAGGCAAGACTTCGCTTACTTGGTATGTTCTCTTCTCCCCCATCTTAAGATACCTGCTATGGAATAATAAATGGAAAAATGATATGGCAGCAGAAAATAGAAAGTTGCACTCAACCATTCCAAATCACTATTTAGCATTAGAACTATTTGCAATAATTTGCTTTTAGTAAAATAAGTAAATAAATAAATGACAACATGAAATATCCTGGCACATTTCTATAAATTTTTCATCAGACTTCATCCTCAGGCTCTTTAATTTCTAGTGATAATCTGGAGGAAGAGAGGATTGTGTCTATTGTAATGGTTTTGCATGTGTCAAACATTTCTTAATTTTTGTACTGTTTTTGCAGTTATGTGATTGGTCAGATTCTTTCTGATCAACCCCGAGACATAATTGTGGAAAATATTCAAAGGCGACTTATAGAAATTGGAGAAAATGTGGTCAGTGGTCAGATCCCAGGAAATCAGTTTGAAATAAACAAGGTAAATGATCTTGCAGCTCTTTTCTGTCTCAGAAAAACTTTACTGTTCCTGAATATACTGACTGCTGACAAAAATATTGTTATATAGGGGGTGTTTCACCAATGAATTGGGTATTACATGCCCCTCTTATGCTTCTAATATAAGAGATTTATCAAATATCCATCCAAAGTCTCTTTCTTTTGCCAGCTGGACATCTGTTTGCTCTATAAGACTGTGTTGATCAGTTAAGAAATGTGTTCAGGTTGTCATATGAATGTAGAGAAATCACTGGATTTTATGGTTGACTTACAAAAAGAGTGTTCTGATGCAAATATTCTAAGAGCACTTAGTGTCCCAGTAAAAGATATATATAGCAAAATGTTCACTTTAAATTCCTACAGTTCCTCTGTTTTACTACTTCAGAAAAAAATGTATTTAACTATTAAGTCAAATGTAGGAAGTTGTTTCTAAGATTTGGATTACAGTAAATATTTAAACATAGCATTTTATTTTATTTAAAGGAAAAAGTCATTTTGGAATCTCAGTAGTATGAGATAGATGGAAATACTTAAATTCATTTGTATCCTCTTGCTACGGAGCTTGTTAAATACACTTAGCTACATGATATACAGATTTGCTGCATGACTTTAACTGGACCAGGAGTAAGAGATCTGGCTCTATTTTTGTACTTTGCGTAATATTGTCGTCCTCAGTTTAGTTCAATTATAAAAGAATTGCATTATGAATATAACTGTTTTGAACTCTAATGCATTTTTCAGATGATAATTGTAAAAACATTCTTTTGTTTTATTAATAATAAAGTTTGAAGGACTAGTACCTAGGGCTTAACATATGGCAAATACCTTTGTTAGAGTTTTTCATCTAACTTTGTGTTTCAGATGTACTTGTGAATAGTAGAAGGATAAAGATAGCTGCTGTGTAATCTTGTCTTTTAAGGTTCTGAGTTGTTCATCACTGAAGTAATAAATTTTTCTCACAGTTATATTTCTGTTTTCCCCTTTGATATTTTAGGCATTGACAAAAGATCCCCAGGATTATCCTGACAAAAAATCCTTGCCACATGTGCATGTTGCCATGTGGATAAACTCTCATGGAGGCCGAAAGGTGAAGGCAGGAGACACAGTGTCATATATCATTTGTCAGGTAAAAATGTCTGTCTTTATAGCTAAATACTAGGTATTGTTTTGTGATGTGGCAGAGAAAACCAGCTCAGTTCCTGGGAAAATATGTTTTGGCATTTCTTTTTGGTGAGGTTGTCTTAAATTTCAAAATAGTCTGTTTTCTGTACTCAGTTTTATAGAGCCATTGTGGTCAGCTCAGCAACTACTTCCATATAGTGGCTGGTAAAATTTCACTGAATTCATTCGTGTTTGGAACTAGAACTTCAAAGAAAATACCTGATCTTCCTTTTAAGAAGAAGAAAATCCAGATGATGAGGAACCTGTCATTCTTGGAAAGCTGATTGTTGTTGTTGGTTAAATAGTGTCATTGTTATTTCCGGTCTCAGTCTGTGTCATTGGATCTGGTGGTACCTCTGATGTATAGACTGGGAAATCTGAGCCACTTTCTGGTTTCAGGTGTTTATCCTATAAACACTTACCATTATTTCACAAATATATACTCCGCTTTGGCACTGCTAATTAAAAAAGAAAGTGTAGGTTGAGTTAGATGGACCAAGGGATCTCTTAGGCCATGCTGATGAACTTGACAATGTGATTATTTCAGCTCCTTCATTATTTTAAAACTGAAAGATACTGTTTTAATTGAGAGTTCTTAGCCTGGCATCCCAAAGCTGCCAAGACTTTTGAGAGCTGGGCCATGGGTGCGGCTGAGCAGTGGCACAATACAAGAGAAGAATATGCTTGTTGAAAGAAGGGAGCTGAAGGAGTTGCATTGTAATTATTTTTGCAAAGCAGCTGGATGAGCTGAATAGTCCTAAATTAATTTTGTTCTGAATACTAAGTTGTCTGAAAGGAGTAGGAGGGACCAATGGCTTGCAGTCTGTCTTTATTAGTGGTGGGTTTTCAGTCCATGGTTGCTGACCCTATTCAAACCAGTAGCTCGTCTTAAATGAAAAAATGAAGATGTTGTGTATTAATGCATTATTTTTATTTTGCTTAAAAAAAAAAACCCAAAAAAGAGACTGTACTTAAGAAAAAAAAACCAACCCAAAACAGTTGTGGTACTTCCCCCTACCCTGCCCCATCCCTCTAAATGTTTATGTCTATTATGGATTCTTGCTAAAATACTGCTTTAAGTTCTGCTCTTAGATTTTTGACACACATTAAAAATGAAATTTCCTAGTGCAGTTAAGGGCTGGGAATATGATTGTACAGATTTAAATGAGTTACATTTTCCAAAAGAGTACTGTCATCTTAGATTTGATACGTAATTCCTCCATGTATATTGTTTTCAATTTAGTTATTATCTTCCCAAATTGAATTATTTTCTCCTTGAATTCCTCTTTCAAGTTGGAGAAGAATGTAATGTATATTTTAACCTCTGTGTTTCTCTCTTGGCTTGAGATGTCACCATACATTTCTTTCAATATTTCTTAATATTTGAGAATTTCCTCTCTCTAATCAACACTGCTACCTCTGTAATTTATTCATATGCGAATGAGTGATGGTCCATTCTCTGACCATTCATTCTATTTGTTTCTTTACAGAATTAAAGAATATAAATTTCCTAGCAAAACAGATATAATTGTGATATCCACGACTTAGAATTTGCTTGTTGTGCAAAATGATAATGCTGGTTTAGTACAAAGTGAATCCAAAATGCATGCCCTCTGTGTATTTTTAACTGGGCTGATGGTTACAATGTGTTTTCATTGTGCATTTCAGAATTGACAGATGGGACTGTTTACTCTGTCTACTCTACTGATTCGCACGTGTAGGCTGCAATAATACAAGCTGGTTTTGCATTCTTGAACTTGCTAGTTGATGCCAGCATCAGCAATGCAGTTTTTTTTACTACTGCTGGATTTGTATTTGATGCATAATAAACCAACCAAAAAAATGTGTAACAATTTTGCATTAAAATAATGCATAATATTTGAAACATAATCCTTTGTATAGACTTCTTTCACACTTTGTTTTGTATGTGCCTCCTGTCTTAGGATGGATCAGATCTCAGTGCCAACCAGCGAGCATATGCTCCAGAACAGTTAAAAAAGCAAGAAAACCTTACAATTGATACTCAGTACTACCTGTCACAGCAAATACATCCAGTAGTTGCTAGAATATGTGAGCCCATAGAGGGAATTGATTCTGTTCTTATTGCAACGTGGTTAGGTAAGTATTCTAAATTCAGTTTATTTAAAGAATTGCAAGATCCAAAGTGAGGGGTTTTAATGTATGTTTCTCAGCAAAAATGCTTCCCCATATCAGTCTTTATACATTGAACAATACCTTGTAGAAAGCAATGTGGACTTTAAGTGTATTTATGACTTCTGCAGAATACTGATTTTCAGGTTTTCATTAACATGAACTTAATCTTATAATCCTTGTTCAGAGTTGCAAAAATCTGCTTTTCCAAGAGAAATGGTGGCATCTCTGGCATCTTCCCAGGGAAAAAACCAGTCATAATTATAATGAAAGAATACAAGTTTTTGCTAGGATGTGAGTCAAGACTTGATTGCTAGAACTGACCTAGTGGATAATAGAAATATGAAATCTTAGTAACAGTTTTAACTGCTTCATATGAAGGAATTAAGTGGTCCCAAAACCAAGAACTGCTGTCAAAAAAACCCCAACCAACTAATGTTAGTGACAAACAGAGTCAACAGTTTTAATTCAAATGAGCAACAGGGAATTGCTCTTGTTAGAGTTGTTTTCCCTTTTAAAAGGATGTCTCATAATTAGAATTAGAGATTTTTCTGCCCAACTGTGATTACCTCTTTCTTTTCTATTCCCTAGGCTTCTTATCTAGAAAAACTGAAAGATTGAAAACTTGTTAAGAGTTCTATTTGGTCTCTTCTTGAAAATGCTATGCTCTGTGTGTGTGTTCTTTTTAGTGTTATTTCCTTCCCAGATGTGATTAACCAACAGACTTGACTGATCTACCTGATAAACAGAAATTTTGTGATTTGTATCCCACATGTAGTTCATTATTTTAAAAACTATTACTCAAGGACATGAAAAAGTTAATTTTGCTGGCTACAGAATTCTTGACAAGACTGCCTTTTCTCTAGGAGAACTTCTTGGAGAGTTGCACTGTGTCAGTTTAATAGTCTTTTTATGGTACACCCATGTTTACAGGAAGTTCAAACATGCAAGTATTACTTTATTCAGAATGCTGGAATGCTTAAGGGAAGAGCTGGTTGTCAGCATTTTGTGTTTAGGTAAAGGCCAAGATCCAGGATTTGGCCACTTAAAATCACCCAGTAGCAGGTTGCCTCAGGACTCTTCACCTGTGTAACTGCATCTCTGTAGCTCCCTTAGTAACAGCTGATTAACTTGCAGATTGTACTTAAAATGTGTGCAAGAAAGGTCCTGCCTTGTTGTTTCTCAGGAAGGCTGATGATAGCCATGAAGGATCTTAATCTTCCAAGACAATCCTTGTAACATGCAGCTATTTTCGTCTCCATTTCTGAGTTGTTGAGAAGAGGTTGAAGACAGAAATTCTGCTTTTTCTAAGGCAGCAAAGGTGTCTTTTGGAGACATTTGATGTCGCCATGTGTCCTCAACGAGATGTCAGCCCTGCTCCACCCATGCAGGCTGACCATACAAATCATCCTGTTTATTATGTGGCAAGGCCTTGGTATCCAGCTTTCCCTTGATGTCAGAGTCGACTGTGTGGTATGCCTGACTGAAAAGGTCAAGCACTCTTGGTTAGGTTGAAGGAGTTTAAAATAGGCAGCAAACTTGGACTTTATTTAGGTAAAAGACAGGAAAGATTTCTGAAGCTAGTTTATTTGGCAAAGATTGTTAGTCTTGTAGAGTTAAGCTCAAATTCAGAGCTCTTATTCACAACAGCTTAGATTTTCAGAAAAGACTGGCTCCCTTCAGACACCTAAATTAACTACACCGATCTTAAGAACTCTGTGCCACTTGATAGCACCTACTGTGTGCAAATGCCTGTGCTGCTTTTTGCGCTGTAGTATGTTCCAGATGAAAATTTCTTTTATGGTCTATAATAGCATCATGCAGCTGAGAGTTTATTAATAGTCCACAATTGTCAGTCTGAAAACCTGTATGTATCTATTGCAATCTTAGATCTCAAGTGTGTTCAGTTTGACCTTGCTGTACAGTCAAAATTTTATCACCTTCCCTAGCTTTGTTTTCTTTGGAAAGCTTAAATTGAGCTTGAAGGTAAAGTCAAGTCTTTTTCAAGACTTCTGATCTACTTTGGTTTTCATATATAGCACTTGATCAGAGTTGTACAAAAGTCTTTGCAAGCTGAAGTTATCTTACAGGGTTTCTTTAATGGTACTGGAGGCATAGTCAAGTGGTTTTCTTTCACAGAAATCAAAAATCCTTTGGAAGATATGAAAGACTACAAGATATTTGAGTCCAGCTTATTTATTATTATTATTATTATTGCTTGTCTTAGCAATATTCCAGCTTGCTAAAACAAGCAAATATGGAAACTGTTTACTGTTCTGTGATGCTAAGTTGGGCTTTTTTACTTAGTGTTTTCATCATGATATACATCCGAATTCCCATTGTTTTTCCCATCTTGTTGCAAAAAGGTGCATTTTCTGGTTCTGGGGAGTATATGACCATCATATCTATGGACCAAAACTTTCTTGCACTCTCACTGTTTGTGTCTTCCTCCACTGATCAGATTTATTGTGTTACGTAGAATATGTGTTTAGGAGAGTTGTAGGAAAAAGATCTTTTTGTTTTGCTGCGTCTGCTGTTTTGCTGTGTGTTTAACAGAATCTTTAATAAGGCAAGGTGAATGTTTCATGTATACTGCTAGTCTAAGTAGATAAAATTGAGCTGTACTTGGGAAGCTTGGCTCACATCAAAGTGATGAAAAGTTCTTTGTTCTGTCTGGGCTCAAAGCAAGTAATTTTAAACTGTTTAGACACTGAAGAATGGGAGCAAATAATGCAACTTAAAAATTGCAGAGAACCCCTTAAATATAATATTTATTTGCTATGGAATCAAGTTGAAAACCGCCTTTTGTTTTAGGGCATAGTAGGAGGTCTGCCTGGCCTTTGAGAGATGGAAGTTCATTGTTCCTAAAAACGAGAACCTCATGGGCATATTCCTGCATTCACTCTCTTTGTTGTGAAGTTTCTGAGGAAAAGCAGTGACAAGATGAGGATTGTCTAATTCTTGAAACTAAATAAAGTGTGCAATCTGATCAGTTATATCATTTAATAAATCTGATCTTCCTAAATCGTGGAGACCTTACTTCATCCTTAAGATATCTAGCTTTTAAACTGGAAGAACTGTATGGCAGAGCAATTCTCAAATAAGGGGTTTTTATTAATACATAAGTACTGCTCCTTGTCTCAAAGAAAAGTCACATCTTATTTGTGTGTTGTCAGAAATACACAGACATTATGAAAGCAGAATCATTTAACTGTGGGATTTTTGTAGCTGTTACTGCATGACATTATTTGCTTCTAGGATGCTGTCCTAGACTGTATCGTGATGTTCTGAAAGAGGTGTGTGCTGCTGCCTTACAGGGGGCTGTGCAGCTTGGTGCTCTGCAGATTGCTTGGCATTTGGGCATTTCTTAGGAAGGCTGTCTGATTTTAGGGAGCCATTACTGGGTCCTGATGAGGCTTGTCATTTAGAGTACTTCCCAGTGCTGCTCGCTGCTTTGATGCAGTGTCTGTTGTGTTAGCTGCTTCTTCCAGGGAAACCCACCAGCACCTTAAATATATTGTCTTTTTAAGTTGTGTTTTTTATTACTATTAGAGAATCGTTTAATAGGTGTCTTCAATATAGTGTTTAGCAGCTGCTCAGACTCTCCAGACAGAAATCAGGATGGATACTTCTTGTGGCACACAGAACTTACCTCAGGTTCTGACTTTTTTGTTGTTTTCCTGACGTTAGGGAGTGAAATGAAAGGACAGTGATGAAAATTAAGCTAAAGTAATGACGAAACTTGTGTGAACTTTGCTGTTTGTGTTCTGGCTGGGTGTTTTTGAGATGCTCCAGACCTTCTCAGAAACTGAGAATTGCTAAAGCGCGTTGGGCGCCCTGAATGAATAAAAGAAACAGTAAAAATATGAATGAATAAAAGAAACAACGCTAAGATGAATGAATAAAAGAAGCAATACCGATGTGAATGAACAAACCGAGCAGCCCGGCCGGGCGCCCGGGCCGGCCCCGCGGGCCCCGCTGCAGTGCTGGGCGGCGGCCGCGGGGTGGCAGCACCGGCCGGCGATTCCCGGCGCCGCGCGCGGGGTCCCTGGGGAGCGGCGCGGGCGGAACTGCCGCGGCCCCCGCGCACCTGCGGCTGGAGCGCGGCATCCCGGGAACGGGCCTCGGGAACAGNGTCTTAGCAATATTCCAGCTTGCTAAAACAAGCAAATATGGAAACTGTTTACTGTTCTGTGATGCTAAGTTGGGCTTTTTTACTTAGTGTTTTCATCATGATATACATCCGAATTCCCATTGTTTTTCCCATCTTGTTGCAAAAAGGTGCATTTTCTGGTTCTGGGGAGTATATGACCATCATATCTATGGACCAAAACTTTCTTGCACTCTCACTGTTTGTGTCTTCCTCCACTGATCAGATTTATTGTGTTATGTAGAATATGTGTTTAGGAGAGTTGTAGGAAAAAGATCTTTTTGTTTTGCTGCGTCTGCTGTTTTGCTGTGTGTTTAACAGAATCTTTAATAAGGCAAGGTGAATGTTTCATGTATACTGCTAGTCTAAGTAGATAAAATTGAGCTGTACTTGGGAAGCTTGGCTCACATCAAAGTGATGAAAAGTTCTTTGTTCTGTCTGGGCTCAAAGCAAGTAATTTTAAACTGTTTAGACACTGAAGAATGGGAGCAAATAATGCAACTTAAAAATTGCAGAGAACCCCTTAAATATAATATTTATTTGCTATGGAATCAAGTTGAAAACCGCCTTTTGTTTTAGGGCATAGTAGGAGGTCTGCCTGGCCTTTGAGAGATGGAAGTTCATTGTTCCTAAAAACGAGAACCTCATGGGCATATTCCTGCATTCACTCTCTTTGTTGTGAAGTTTCTGAGGAAAAGCAGTGACAAGATGAGGATTGTCTAATTCTTGAAACTAAATAAAGTGTGCAATCTGATCAGTTATATCATTTAATAAATCTGATCTTCCTAAATCGTGGAGACCTTACTTCATCCTTAAGATATCTAGCTTTTAAACTGGAAGAACTGTATGGCAGAGCAATTCTCAAATAAGGGGTTTTTATTAATACATAAGTACTGCTCCTTGTCTCAAAGAAAAGTCACATCTTATTTGTGTGTTGTCAGAAATACACAGACATTATGAAAGCAGAATCATTTAACTGTGGGATTTTTGTAGCTGTTACTGCATGACATTATTTGCTTCTAGGATGCTGTCCTAGACTGTATCGTGATGTTCTGAAAGAGGTGTGTGCTGCTGCCTTACAGGGGGCTGTGCAGCTTGGTGCTCTGCAGATTGCTTGGCATTTGGGCATTTCTTAGGAAGGCTGTCTGATTTTAGGGAGCCATTACTGGGTCCTGATGAGGCTTGTCATTTAGAGTACTTCCCAGTGCTGCTCGCTGCTTTGATGCAGTGTCTGTTGTGTTAGCTGCTTCTTCCAGGGAAACCCACCAGCACCTTAAATATATTGTCTTTTCATGTTGTGTTTTTTATTACTATTAGAGAATCGTTTAATAGGTGTCTTCAATATAGTGTTTAGCAGCTGCTCAGACTCTCCAGACAGAAATCAGGATGGATACTTCTTGTGGCACACAGAACTTACCTCAGGTTCTGACTTTTTTGTTGTTTTCCTGACGTTAGGGAGTGAAATGAAAGGACAGTGATGAAAATTAAGCTAAAGTAATGACGAAACTTGTGTGAACTTTGCTGTTTGTGTTCTGGCTGGGTGTTTTTGAGATGCTCCAGACCTTCTCAGAAACTGAGAATTGCTAAAGCGCGTTGGGCGCCCTGAATGAATAAAAGAAACAGTAAAAATATGAATGAATAAAAGAAACAACGCTAAGATGAATGAATAAAAGAAGCAATACCGATGTGAATGAACAAACCGAGCAGCCCGGCCGGGCGCCCGGGCCGGCCCCGCGGGCCCCGCTGCAGTGCTGGGCGGCGGCCGCGGGGTGGCAGCACCGGCCGGCGATTCCCGGCGCCGCGCGCGGGGTCCCTGGGGAGCGGCGCGGGCGGAACTGCCGCGGCCCCCGCGCACCTGCGGCTGGAGCGCGGCATCCCGGGAACGGGCCTCGGGAACAGCCCCCCGGAACGGCACCCGGGAACAGCCCCCGGGAACGGCCCCCGGCCCCCGCACGGCTGCCCGGCGCTCCTGCGACGCCCCTGTGCCCGCGGCAGTGCGGGGGGGAAGGACGTGCGCGAGCGATCCGCGGAAATGGTCGCTTTTAAAATACTGCGTTTGGTAAAAATCTCTGACCCTTTTTTCAGGTTCTTGAGTGACCTGCTTTGCTTGCCAGTTAGTTAATGTTTTAATTATTAAATAATTCAGGAACCAGTCCCCGGACTTAATTGTTTTAATTACTTTGGTCGCACTGCTTTAATCAGCGCATTTGTAATTGTTGCAGTGCTTTGTCCTGTGTCCAGCCTTGTAGTTTTGGTGGGAAAGGTGGGAAAGCTTACTTGGCAGTGCAGGTAATTTAATGATAGCCATGAATACTTCTTCCTGTCAAAATAAGTCAAAGTCCCTTTGATATTTGTTTTGTCTTGATGTCATGAGGGGAAAAAAAAACCACAACAACAACCAACCCAACAGAGTTCAAGTTCACTGCTAAGTCTCATCCTATTCATTTAAAAATTACCAAAACCAGATATTATTTTTTTTTTCCACTGCCCAATCGGATAGCCCCTGTTTTGTGTACCAAGTAAAATAGAGTGACCTGGCCTGAGAGGATACCGGTTAGTGTGCTGAAATGGATTAATTAAATCAACTAACTATTCCTGAAAGGAGATAATAGATAAAATAGGTCCCAATTCCACAAGATAATTAAGGTAGGCATATTCTTTAAAAATCTGATTTGTAGTCTCTTTTATTTCACTGTGGCTGTTTGCACACCAAAAGTTACGTGTATGCTTTATTCAACACTATATTTTTTCTGTTGTTTTCCCAGCCAAAACAGCTACAAAAGTTCAGAGATAGGTGTGATTTAAATTCTCACAATGAATATTTTTTTCTGTTAAAATAATATTAAATGACCAATATTTACTGTTTTTGACTCAATGTTGGAAAACTGCAGCTGTTTGAAGACCAGAATTTGTCTCCTTTTATCTTTTTAGTGAGCTACTTTGCTCCATATTTGCCTTTTGGGAAACAACCAAAGATAAATTTCTAGCTGAACTGTAATGGTATCTGTATCAGAAAGTTGCAATGATGTTTTTTCATTCCAGTTCTGAACTCAGAGTAAACTGAGAAATACTGTTTTCACCATTGCTGCCTTAGATCCAACATACTGCTTACTTGACTTTTTTGCAAAATCTGAATACTGAACTCCAGTTCCCTTTCTAAACCTTTTATCTACTACCTGTGTGCTGCAGAATAGTCTCTTGTTTTCTAAAACAGCAAATATATTACCAAGCCTTTTATTAAAGAAAAAAACCAAAACAACAAAAGCCAAAAAACCAGAAGAAAAACCTATAGGCATTTTTGGGGGATACCATATGTATTAAAGTGTAAAATACACTATTAGCAGTGTGTTTGCTTTGTATGCTCTTTCTTTTAATGAATAGTGGAGAACCGTACTAAAAGTTTAGGAACCTCCTGGAGGTGAATTGTTACCTTTATGCCTTGACATTTTTTTCTTTTGACAAATTTGGGAAGATGTCATGAATTTTAGTGAAACCCATATTCTGTCAAGAACCAAATAAACTTATTTGGCAATGGAATTTTTCCTTGTCCTTGAATTTAAGACTGCAACATAAAAATTCAGAATAGTGGTATTAAAGTCAGACATATCATATGTAAGGACATATGATTACATATGTAATCTCATATGTAAGGACAATCTGTATTTGCCTGTATAACACAACTGTTTTATGTTTCACCTGGAATTAATTAGTGTTTTAGCTGAATATGTTCCTATTGTCTTTAAGTGTCACAGTAATAATAAGATGAAGCTTCACTTTCTATTTGTAATCTTTGTTACATTTTTTATAGGAATTATTGCATTTTTTGAACTGAAATTTATACAGGATGTTGGTTAATAGATGATAATCTGTTACTTGGCTTAATGTCTTTTAAAAATATTTTTTGAAGTGCTTCTCTGATCTTTTTGTTTTACTAGTAGTGAGCCATAGTTTTCTGAAGGTTTTCTCATACATGCTCATTCGATTAAGTTTTTTTCCTCAATGTGTTTTTTTTTAAAGTTAACAAAAAACTCTGTAAATGAGATGCGTGGACTTTTAAAATGTTGCACATGACAAAGGATGACAAAACTTGAGGATTTTTATTAAGTTTACTTTGGCATTCTTATTCCTAGAACAGTGAACTTCGTGCTTGCTTGCTTATTTACTTATTTGTAGCTGAATCAGTATTTCTGGGATCTCTTTTGTGTATTTATTTGTTTAAAATCTTGAGTTCTGGCAATCAAAAATAAAGCACTTTGTCTCCAGCGCTGCGGTTTTAAATGCTGCTGCTGAATTTTAACCACTGCATTAGATTGAAACCTCCATGCTGTTAACCACTGAGCCAAAATGAAATCGACCACTGCATTGAAATCAGAGTTGGCAGTTGTGTACGGACTTGAAGGAGTTGGTAATAGCAGTGCACCCGTGTTTCTTTAATGGGGTTTTTATTCTCTGTTTTTGGTTTTAATGGTGCCATTTTGATTTAAAGACCGTTTCTTAATAACGATGCACATTTTTATTGAAATATTTTCAGTGTAACTTTAGAAGAAAATAACAATAAAGCTATGCGTTAGGAGCGGTTTCCTCAGAAACAAAATGTTCTCTTGCATACTCCCATGATAATGCAGTGTGCTTGTTTTATTTATAAAGCAGTCTTTCGTAAGAAGATAAGTAAGACGATTTCTTCATGTCTTGTGAACCTTTATTCATGGTTAAACATTGTAGAATGTATTTATGTTTTATAGAGGAAGTTTTCCTAAGGAGAGATTTTCACCTTCTGAATTTACATTTTGTAACTTTCTTTTGAATCTGCTTCACCAAGCATATGAAAAATAAGCCTGCTTGCATGGTTGACCTCTTAGTCTTTTGAAATTTTTGTTTCTTATTAATAGGACTGGATCCCTCCCAATTCAGAGTCCATCACCATTATCATAAAGATGAGGAGAACGATGCCTTGGTTGGTGGCCTGGCTCAGCTCACTGATGAGGAGAAATATAGGGATTGTGAAAGATTCAAGTTTTGCTGCCTCAGATGCGGAACAGAAAATATTTATGACAATGTCTTTGATGGTTCGGTTAGTTGGTTTTTTTGTTTGTTTCATTTCTGTTCATTGGTGAGGGAGAAAAATTCTTGTAGGGAGAAACAGCTTTTCAGATAGGATTCATATGATGTAGGAGAAGATACCATATTGTTTCAGTCCTGCTATTTATAGCTTTGGAGCAGATAATTGCTGATAGGATAGTGCTGAAATATTTTTCCCATTTTTGCATTTCAGCTGTGTCGTCTCACAAAACTGTGAGATTATCTGGCTTCATTAATCTGTTTGCCCACAGTCGTGAGTGGTTGTTGCTCTAACTTTTTAAAGGAATACTTATCTTAACACCTTAGTAACTTCTAGTTCTCTATTTAATAAAACTATTGGATAGCAATGGCAGTTTCTTATCCTAAATCATATTAATTGGAACAAAGTGCTTTTTAAACTTGTGTTTATCTTGCTACATCCCACCTCCCTTCTTGACAGTAAGGTTTTTCTATGTTATCTTTCCTTCTGTCTCTGTGAATTGAATAAAAAGTTCTAGGGGTACATTCTTGTTGAGAAGTTCTGCCAAAAAATGTATCTCTGACCTTGGATCACAACTTGAAATAGGGCCAAGTATTTAACTCTACAGCATGTTATGTATGTATTAGTAATCGGCAAATTAGCGAGCTTCAGAGAAGTGAAAACCTTGAAACTGAAAGCAAATAAATCTTTTATCTAAATTAAAAGTAATTATTTTAAGTTAATTTGGACAAACAGCAGATGTTTTGCATTTTTTGACTCAAAATAAAGCGGTCTTTGGAAGCAAGTAAGAGGAAAAGACACACAAATCGAGTGATACTTTGTGAATCCTTGACTTTTGTTCTTCGCAGCTGTAAATAAGGCAGTTTATTGCATGTAGACTTGACAAGTTGCAGATGGGCTAACTGGAGAGGAGTAGATGTCAAAACTCCTTAAAAAAATATACATATCCCTACCACCAAACAACAGAAGAAATCCTGAAACCAAGCCCAAAATCCCCTCTGTTTCACCTGGAATTAATTAGTGTTGTGGGGGGGGGTTTAGCCAAGATGGCTCACAACAGCTAAGTCTTACCTTGAAAGAAAGTTTTCTAAAAGCTGTATGAATGTCCAGCCTATCAGACTGTTATATTAGTGAGAATTACGCTTATTTAATTTCAGCTGTTCACACAACACTTCCAGGTTCTGAAATTCTAATGTCAGGTGTTCAGAAGGTTTTGAAAATAAAGGAATGAGACGGTACAAAACTGTAAGTGCTATTCTTTGAACTAGGAGAAAATAAAAGATGATCATGTTATTTTTCTTTAATGAGGTTTGTCTCTACAGCCCGATTGGTAATTTCATAATTAGTATCTATAAGGTTGATTGCAAAGTTCTGATCAGTGGAGTGAGGCAGGACTTTGTCTGATAAAACAATAAACCTGTTTTTTTTGGGTGAACATGGGGGAGCATGATTTGTCCACAGATTATATTTTTTTACTCAACATCTCTTTTTGAATTATTAACTTTGTGGTGTGTTTTCTAAAAGAGCTTTCCTTTAGAAGAAAATGAAGATATCTCTGACTTAGAGCTTTCCCATATGGGTGTGGCCAACCATGATGGGAAGAAAAAGGCCCAGATACTATGGGCCTTTTCAGACTATTACTTTTAAAAATATATGTATTATGCCTAAACTCCTCTGGTAACTTCTGCTACCATCATCTATTGTAATGATGCTGTTTTCACACTTGTGCCTTCAGGGGCGATTTATTGAACCCAGCCTGCAGAGGTGCAGCAAGACAGAATGTGAAGAGCCTCCTTTCAACTATGTGGTTCAAATGAGCAACAAGTTATTGTTGGATATTAGACGCTACCTCAGAAAATACTACAGTGTAAGTACGCAGAAAATACTCTGCCATATGAAATGTGTTTTTGAAGTAACGCTGAATTTTTAGTGACTGTCATGTTACCTTTTTTTTTGTATAGTATAAGGTAGTGGCATGCAGCATCAAACCCCAACTTTATGAAAATAAAACAATCAGTGAATTAAAATATTAATTTAGAATGTTTGTTTTCTCAGTTCAGCCTCAAGATAGTTAGATATATTTACATTTTTGTAACTGTGTGTGTCAGCATTATTACAGAGGTAGTAGCTCTCTGTTTTCCAGATTTTTAGCCAGAGTGCATTATCTCAATGCTTTTAGGAAAATCTGTGAAGCCTATCAAACATGTCGGTATCAGTTTCTCATGTAATTGAAATGTGATTCTCTTTCTTTAACTCAAATTGATGTATATTGTGTTACATTGTGGAAAGGAAACCCACATGTAGCTCTGTAAAAATTCTTTGAGGGACATTAGGAAGGGAAATACTATGAATCTTTCTTGATAATGATTGGGAAGGGAAAAAAAGAGGAGAAAGATAGATAATTAATTAATTTGGTATTATCTTTTTTGAGGGGTAGTGCAAGAAAACCGAAGTGCCAGTGGAAGTGGTTGGCTTTGTATGGCATTGTGGCAAAAAAAAGTGTAGTATTTAAAATTCCTGTCTTCTCACTGTCCAACATTAGGGCAAAAACCACCATGCTTTTTAACTTACATCAATATGTTTTGCATTTCTAATATGCTAGAAGCATCATATTTTGTGAATTGGCACCTAGCTATTTTGGTCAAATTTTCATAGAGCATCTCATGCTATTGCTTGCCTGCTTATTTTGATTGTCTAACATTGCCTGTCTATGCAGCTGCAGGATGGACATAAATTTTGAAGGCATTCATAACCTTTGTTTGCTCATAACTTTTGATACACGCAAAAAAGTAAATTGTTGTTGAAAATTTGGCCTGTACAGGAATGATGAACCTAATTTGTTGCGTGTTTTCCTAAGTATTATAGAATTCTTTTGCAAACAGCAGCTACAATGCTAAGAATTATCGTTGTGGTTTAATACTAAGTGTAAATGTATTGAAGTGCGTGTTTTGTGTTATCTCTCTTCTGTTCTAGTTCTTATTCCAATTATAGGTGAGTGTTTTCTAAACTCTTCTGAAAGTGTAATAATTTCTGAAGGTATAAATACTTCTTTTGAAGATCTTTGCATCAAAAAGAGCACAAAACTTTCTTAGACTGTTTAAATTCCAGCATTATTTCACAAGGTAGGGATAGATTGTTCCTTTCAGTTGAAGTTAAAGGTAGATGACTTGGACAGGTGAAGTCACCAAAATGTGAGATATCATGTTACTTAATTGCAAAGTCCAACTGTCTTCAAAATTATCATTTTATTAAAGTGTTATTAAATAATAGGTCTAAGTAATATGTTTACACTGACTCTTTTTGTATGAAAATTGCTTTTTCAATTTAATGTATATACATTATGATAATAATGCCACATGCTAAGTAATTTTCAGGCATATAAAGTGTTAGAAAACATGTGCATAAGACATGCAATAGTAAAATTGTATGAAGAAAGATGCATTTAAGGGCAGGAGAAATTCTTATTGCTGATAAGAACAAAAAGTGGTGTAATGTTTTCCTCTGTTCTGTTTTTATTTTGGTTGGTTGTTTTGTCTTCTTTTAAGACCAACCTATGAACCAAACTGAAATGTTTAAATATTGAACATTGTAATTTGCTTACATAAATCTATTAAGTATCTTACTACAAGGTATGTTAGATAATTATTTGTCCATGTAAGTAAAACCTTCATGGTTTTTTTAGTACTGAGAATTTATTTTTAAACTAGTTAGCTATAATAAGATTTAAAACCACTTTTTGACTGTGAATTACATTCAGACTCTGGAAATGTGAGATTAATTTCCAGATGGCACATTAATTTTCTTTTTACAAAAGGGCTTTTCATGGAGTTGGGCAAGTAAACTTTTTGTCCTGTTAGCTCCTAGAAAATCAGATGCCGAGACTTTTAGTTTATCCCTTTCATCCTGTACTTGTAGTGACTGTATAACAGCTGGAGTTGAAATTCATCAAATGGGTGTTTGCACTAATATATATAATCCTATAAGATATAAAGACATACCCAGAAGTATTATGGCAAAGAACTGTCTGAACAAAACATTTAATGAAACTTTCAGGCTCTTATTAAACAATCTCCTATTGTAGTAATTGCATCTGAAAGGCAGAGAAATACCAATTTGTATGGGTCAAATACATTGTCACTCCATTTAAAATTTTTTTTAGATATTATTTTGTTTGTATATTCGTCAAATGGCATATAATACAAAAACATAAAATGTGAAAATGTGTTTTTTAACCTGTAAATAATGAGCTGCCTTTTATGAGACAGCCCTATCAAGAGCCTTTCAGCCTGATCCACAGCTCACTGAGATGAATAAGCTAAGTACTTTTTTTCAGTGAGCTTTGAATCAGATTTTTTTTAAAGTGTTTAAGTGTTCAAGATGTTGCTTGTTGTTTCCCTTAGTCTATTGAAATGCTTTTATATGTGGCTGTATAAATTTAGGGGCGGGGGGAGTGCCATAAAACCTAAAAGTAGAAAATCTACTTGCCCTTTTTGGCATGTGAAACTGTGTTAAATAAATAAATACAATTATGATATATTGCATTCCTTTAAAAAGATGCAAATGTAAGTGCATAAATAGAATTGTGTAAGCCTTCTACAATCCCATTGTTTTTGTAAATTACTTGCCTTTATATGAAAATATCTGCTTCTGCAATCATTTTTGCCATTAAACATTGAAATGTTTTATATTTGACTTCCAAAACATATCTAGCATTGCTCCAGTATTTACAGATTTCTTAATGGTATTAACAATATCAATTTTGATAATCTTACTCTTAAATGTAAATATATTTAAAAATGACATGGGAAGACTTTATTTCTTCTCAGAAATGCATTTATTCTATGAGAGATTGATCCTGTTGTGTGCTTTTTTTTTTTTTTTGATTCTGCTTCAGAAGAGCAAATAGATGAAAAGAGAGAGAAACGCTAGCTAATCTAAATTGGGAAATGAAGAGGGCTTTTTTAAGCATGAAAATTTCATCATCTTGTCAGCTGGCAGAATGCCTGCTGTGTGGATTCACAAAGGCTAAGAATTACACTTTCATGAAATTTTCCTCACTAACTGCCCTGGTTAATTTGAAAGATAACCCACTGTTCTAATTCATTCCTCAATTGGGCGGTGCAGGTTTTATCTTTGATCTGACAAAGCATTTGTGTTAATCGTTTTGGCCCTCTACTAGACACTCTTGGGATTGTGCTTTTACAATAAATGTGTCTGTGATAGCTCTTTAGTCTATTATACTTACAATAGATCCATAGAACTGGTAATTAATTCTGTACTGCTTTGGAAATGGGGAAGAATAGGTGTAGCTCTGTCAAGTGCTGCTGGGAAGTTTGTTTAGCTAGTTCATTTTTGAAGTGTTACCCTCAGCCATCAATGAAACATCCATGCTAGGGAATGGGTAAAAGCTGAAATATGCAAGCATAAATGAAAAAACTGACCAACTTTTATGCTTAAGCAGGGTGTAACTTCATTTATAGTAAGTGGATCTAATTATTATGTTGGAACCTGTTTTGTGTTTCCCACTGAAATATTCAAATGTTCATTTTTGAGCACTTGGTAAGCAAATACCAATTCTTAGTTCCCCTTTTAAAAGCCCTGTAAAAGTCAGTATTCATGACAATAAAATGAATCCCATATCTTATCCAGCTGTTCAGGTGTTAGTTTTGCCAACTAAAAAGAGCTGCATAAACGACCCCAACATGTTGCATATGCCATTTGAGCAATAGCCAAAATTCATACAGAATTGATTGGACTGGGAAGCTGTTGGCCCTGAAACAGCAGGTTTTTAATTTTTTTTTTATACACATATACAGCTGTACTATTGTTAGTAATATATTTATAGGCTAAAGCCTGCTTTTATATAGATGCTCTTTTCTATGATGTCTGATTAATAGTGAATGGCATCTGTAAAACTCTGTATGCTTTTCAAAACACATAAAATGATGTGAACTTCAAAAGGATTTTTTAAAAACACTGAAAAAATCTTAGTCCAACCTGTATTGCACTTTTTGTTTCACAGTCTTTTTCTACTGGACCACTGTAACCCACAGGCAGAAGTGAGTTTGAAGGCTATTGAACACTGCTAAATAACTTTATACTGTTCAGCTGTGAAAATTCAGTGTTCAATAGCCCTCAAAATTTCTCATTTCTTACCTGTGGTGGGGTGGTCTACTGCTTGCACATTAGGCTGCAGTATAAAAGCATCTTCAAGATCTTTGAATTACTTTTTATGTATCTATTGCTCTTCTGGCTCTTGTATATGTGTTCAAGGGATCTGCATTAGTATTTTATGCACTTAAAAAGGTAAAACATTTATAAATAAGATAACATTATAAGAGGCCATCGCATTCACACAGGTTTTGGGATTGCGTGGCATATTTGCTTAAGAGAACAAAGATGACAAAACTGAAACGGAACCCAAAATTTCCCCACCTCAGTGAAGTGTATTGCCAAGAACCCACAGGTGTACACCCCATGAACAGGTGAAAATGTGATTGTAGATGATGGTGATGACTTCTGTAATAATGTTCTCACAACAGTCATGCATTGAAAGTGTTTTCGTTTGGTGAATGAGTCAGGGTAAGAGATTTCTTTGGTGTGAGGGAAAGGTGTCTTGTAGTGGTAATAGTACAATATTTTATTTATTGCTGTGCTAATAGTACTAGAGTTATATGGGCATGTGATGAAGAGTAGTTAGGGCCAGAATTGTGACACCAGCTGATGTGGTAGGCAGAATCAGATAGCTAGACTCTGCCTTCAAATTAACTCCAGTGATTATTTTCAGTCCTTTCTGTATGTATGGAAATAGGTTTCTGAGTCTTTTCCAAGTTTGAACTTGTATCACTGTCATTTTGGTTTATATATACAGAAACAGAGATTATTTTTAGTACTGAAAGCTTCCAAGTCAAGGCAGAATTCAGGGTGATTGGAATGAAAGATAAAATATTAATGTGATTCTCTTCACAGTTTACTGGGAACGTGAGAGAGAGAAGGGAGGTTGCCACCAAATTATCAGGAGTTTCTTCCTCCCTTCCACAGTAGTCTTTTATGATCCTTTCCTTGATTGAGGTTAACAAATGAGTTGTGTTTGGAATCAAGTTTTGGTTAACCAGGAGGAAGTTAGAAATATCTTCATTATTGAACAGGGCAGTCAGTATTCTACCATATGATAGTGTAATACATCTGTGATAATATATGTTTATTAAATAATAAAAGATAACTTTTTTGGTCGCTGTGTGTAGTGCATTTTGGGGATGAGTAAGCAGTTATTCATCACAGCACTCATAGAGTCCATTAACTGGAATTGATTCGCTATTACTGCAACTTCTCCATGATCTGCCCTGTGAAGGAATTGTTTGGTTCAGACTTCCAGCATCAATACAATTTTTAGTGAAGTGTTTCAAAGTAATGATCAATATGTCTTTACAAAGAGTTTAACTCTCCTCATTGGATTTTACCAGCCGTGACGGACATGCATCCATCTCACTGGTGGTTGAGAGAGGCTGAGTATGACTCTCTGCACTCCCAAGTTCTAGCCATCGAGAATGAGTTAGCATAAGCAAAGAAGCAGAATCTGTACTTTGTCTCCAGTCTGGTACCTTGCCAGAGAAGGCTTAATGACACTAGATATCTGTCAGCTCTTTGCAGAAGAGGCTCCCCAGGCTGGCCACTGCATGGATCATGTTCTAAGAAACGTGGATTGTTTCAATAGAGTAAAAGTAACTTTGTAATTTCCTCTGTAGGTAGAATTCAGGAATGTAAGGACTTATTATCACAATAATTTGTCTGCCTAGGCTTATAAACGGCAGTATTGTGAACACCGTGTTACAGGAAGTGTGCCCAGAGGTAAATATGGTCGTGGTTATGATTGCCACCAAGTGTGTAATGTTTACCTAGGTGATTGAATCACTCATCTAATAACAAGATGTTGCTGTCTTCAGAGGATTACAGAAAGCACAGTCTTTGAAGGTACTCTGTTGGAACTGATCTGTTGCCCTGTCAAAGCAATGATGAATTTCGGCAACACTTGGAGAGCATGTTTGTGCTGCAGTAGAGAAGATGCAGTTGCAGCTCAGTGTGTCTGATCTGGCTTTACACTGACTACAATGTGTGTAACTTTGGTGCACCAGTAGCAGCATTTGTTAGGAGAATCTGTAGCCAAGAGTTTTAAATATTGGGCAAATCTGTGCATCCTGTGGAGAGATATGCCACAATGGCCTTACTGGTAGTGCTTGAGAGAGAGTGAACAAATGTGTCCTCCTTTTGATACCTTGGATTGACAGAAGCACTACAGATACTGTATAGATTTGGAGGACTTGCTGCTTTTGAGACTATTTTAATAACAAGTAATGAATCACAAGAGGGTTTATAACAAATCACTGGTCTTGAAAGGATTGTTGTTCAACTTTCTTCTTTTTACAGGACTTTTAGAGAGCCATTTTAAATTATTTTAGGTTTTATGTTCAATTTAAAGTTTGATGGAAAATTATTCCACTGGTCTATAATTAGAGACATTACAAGAAGGAAAAGTCCAGGTAATCTAAATAAGGAATAAAGTAAGTCTTAAAACCACCAGTTCTCATGGAATTCTGATGTAGTTAATGCCCTATAATATAGTAACTTGGACCAACCAATTACTGAAATACCAAACCAGGTTGAGTCTGTATTAGTCTACAGAACTTTTAATAGTGAACCAGCTTGCCAGGAGTTTACACAAGTGCACAAGTTCTGTTGGCCTTGAATGCTTAATGATGTTGATGTATATGTAACCAGGAATGCTTACAGTGCCTAAGCACCTTGCATCCATCAGGGGAACCAGAGTTAAAATCTGACAGTGAAGAGACCATGTTTTCTCTGGACATAGTTCTGCCATAAATTTGCTTGATGTTCATGACCTAAAAGTGATAGGCTTATCAGAAATGTTTTCATTGAAGTCACTATTAATATGGAAATCTGTGGTCCAATGCAGATTTTAAAAAGTGAAAATTACTTGCTTTAAGCCCTTTTTAAAAAAAAAACAAAACTGAAAGTGTCACCATCTGTGGTAATTCAGAATTCAATGGGCATATAAAAGAAAGAAATATGGATTGTTTCATAATAACTATAGCAAATCTATGTTACTTATCCTAAAGTTTCTCAGTCTTTATCGTGAATTTTCCCTTCAGCTTCAAAAGTAAGCTTAAAATAAATTTTACAGTATTTGAGAAACTAAAATATTTTTCATGCAGTTGCCTTCTTTTGTAAACAGTTGTGTTTGATGCTGTCTTTTATAGTCCACATTCTTAAAGATAATTGAATAAGAAAATCATGGGGTAGGAGGCAATTGAGGGCATACATGAAAAACTTTGTGTTTTCCCTAGAATGCTTTTCCTTTTGGTATAGTGGGAATGGCTTTTTCAGGTGGTTTTTTTTCCCCCTACTCCCTACTCTTAGACATTTAACCCATTATTTTCATTTTTTCTGGTTTCAAGTAGTTACTGTTGCCAGAAATAATTCCCGCAATGTTCAGTCACTCTTCTATTTCTTGATAAAACACTCTTAGAAAAATTAAATAAGGTGTTCCTCAACAGAAGTTATTTCAGTATTCAAAATCTCATCATAAAGAAGGTTTGTAGTTAGAAGATAATTTAAAAAACTTTTATTTAACTTCATCTAAGCAGCTGTTTAGGTCTTGTTAATGTTTCATATTTGGTACTGTGAGGGGGAAGTGGGTGAGTGTGTCAGTGTTTGAGAATTGAACACATCAAGTGGGGAGTACTTCAGACCTTTCAGCTTGGTTCCTGGAATTAAGTTCCTATATGTGCAAAAACCTCAGAGCAGTGAGTCTGGGCAGCATCATTTAGCTAAACTCTTCTGCCTTTGTGTGCTATGGGAGAGAGGAGGTAAATTCATGTGCTATGGGAGAGGGGAGGTAACCCTTGAGCTTGGTGAGACTTCTGAGGAATTACTAATTTTTCATTTATGGTCGCCAAGAGAAGCAGTACCAGTTATAATGCAACAAATTTTCTATAAGATACCCTGTATCCTAGGAAACACCATGGTCAGTTTTAGCAGCCTGTGCTGAGTTGACGTTTGTTCTTCTTCCTGTCTCATGAACGCTGTAGTTCTACAGGTTTGTTTGAAAGGAATAGTTTTAAGAGCCAGTCAAGTTTCAAATCATCTGAGATTAAAAGGAGATGTTACTTCATTTCCATTGAGACTGTTCCCATCTGCAGGAAGAAATGGCAGATACTGTTATATTACACATGGCTTCATAAAAGGGTTTTGGATTTTCTTTAATGTCTTGGTCAGAAGTCAAGTTGAGCTGCACAGAGTCTGTTTTCTGCAGAGTATCAGTGTTTCCTGCAGTGGATATGTACAAGTGGATTATTTTTTTTCATGCCCAGGCATTAAGCAAATAACTGCTTTGTATGCCTGCTTTGGAAGTAATGTGGTTTGAGTGCAGAACTTATTCCAGTATGTGTCGTCAGATAGTAAAAATGTGCTTTGAAGGAGTTTGTTGGCCCATATGTAGCATCTGTTGTGTTGGTCTCTGTGAAGAATCCTGGAATCTTACCAGTCAGGTTGGCTAGACTGGTCTTCAGATTAGATGCATTATATGGCATCTACTGATGGACTTTACTTCCACGTTTTACTGATCGTTAGTTAATTTGTTACTTTTATTCAGTCAAACATGGGGTTTTTGCACTGTCTGTTTCTTTCATAAATTGAGCCTGGTGAAGTGGCTGCTCTGCCTGTGCTTTAGTCCTGTGCATTCTGTGATGGTTCACTGTTGTGAAGGCTGTTTTGTTGCTAAAGATGAACCTCCTATCTCTGTTTCCATGCCATACTTAAGGATTATTGTGTCTTCAGTTTGCCTACAGCTGCAGCGTCCTAAAATGGGAGACAAAAAAAAAAAGTCTGTAGTCCTGCTAAAACTGTTAGAGCAGCTTAATGACAGTCTTGTTCACTTTCTTCTGTATGAAGAGTTTCAGCTATCCAGTTGTCTCCAGTCTAGGAGAGCGTGTTGGGCTTTCAGTCTGTAAATGTATTAGAAAAACATTTCTGAAGTCTTCCAAAGGTGTGCCAGATTTCTACATGAAAATTAAGGCTCTGCAGAACTTGACAAGTAGATGTTTTCGTTTTTTGCTGAACAAAGTCATTAGCTTTGTAAGTGGCATCTGCAAGAGACATCACAAATCCATGACTATCAGTGAAGATCTCCAGATAGAAATGTTTATGCCGTGACTGAACTAATTCCATCTAAAAATAAAAATCTCAGTTTCAGTATTGTAGGAGATACCCAGACTACCTTGCATCCATACCTTTCACCTCCTATGGAACAGTACAAACAAAACATTGGTGTTTGAAGATTGGTTTATTTTATATACTGGACAGAAAACAACACTTCTTTCTCTTGTCTTTTCCCTCTCTGTATTGGTGTCTACAGGTCAAATGTGGAAAATAGGAAAGTATGAACTCCCAAATGGATTTATATAATTAATATATCTAGTCTACAGCAATATCATCCCAGGCATTGATTTAGCTGGCATTTTTCTTATATTCTTTTTCATTCATCTTTTATAACCACCTGTCTTAGAAGATTATATACATGCACATGTTGGAGAGCATTTTTGTAATAATATGCTCTCCTTCCCTAATGAAAATTTGGTCAGCCTAGCAGTATTATTCCTTTTACCCTCATTTGATGGAAGTTCCTGTGTTAGTACCTTCAGTTTGGATTATGTGTATTTATAATGTCTTCTGTAAGATGTTTGCATTAGCAAGACTTAATTTCTGCACTCTGACTTAATGTGAAGTATTTAGCATTGTGCATATTTTATAGTTGGTATGTCTTAATTGTTTAAATTTTTAGAATTTACTGGATTTGGAAGAATGATCTGAAAGGACAAAACAGGAGGTGGAGTCAAGTGGAGGTGTATCCTCATCAACTCTGCAGTCAGCCCCCATTCCTTTGAGTGCAAGGCAACCCAGCTGTGAGGATTGCTGGCCACACTCATTCTCATCAGAGAGAGAAAGAGGTGGGGGGTGGGGAGAGAGAGAGAAAATTAGCAAGACAAAATTCCTTTTTATCAATCCTGTCTTTACACAAATTCAGACTTCTGAGTTCCCATACGTGAGTGTGTAACTTAATTTCCAAATTACATGATGAAAGCACATCTGTCCCAAAATTAATACCTCTTGAGAATATCATAATTGTATATACTGAAAATAATTAGTATCTGTAATTTGCAAGTCATAAATGTCTAATTTTTAGCGAAGTTGTTTGTTTCCATTTAAGATAAATTCTCAATTTAATATCCAAAGCACTATTTGACTGTACTACAAAGGGGCCAGAATCGTTTAAAAACAGAGAACCCCCTGACCCCCCAAAATACAGAGACACAAAATGCATCTGCTGGGTTCTGAATTCTATTGCAGAATAAAACATCAGATTTCTGCAAGAAGTTTGTAATTGCTGTAATAATTTTTATTGGATAATGTATTTTTTCTCATAGCGGGGTGATTCATGCTGGATGATCTTGCAGTAGAACTAGCAGATACCAAGCTGCCCATTACATTACCCATTACTACCACCTGTCAAGCACAAAGCTTGAATGTAGAATTTGAATTTGGTAGATTCTGCCTATGTATCTACCTGTGCATCCATCTATCTGAGTATGAATAATGTCATTAAGATTAGTACAACTATTTAGAAATACTAGGTAGTATTCCAGTAGTTCATGCAGCGTTGATGATGCTTTTTCACACCATTCTTTAGTATTTGCATGTGGTTTTTATGCTTGCTTGAAGGAAGCAATTAATCAAATTCCCCCTCCCTCCTACTGCTTTTTGCGTCTCTTTTCCTTTCTGTGATAAGAGATCACCATTTATACTGAGTTGTTCCTTTAATGGGGCATCTTTTGGGGATCGCCTTGTCACGATTTTGTTATTTTTTTTTAACCCTATCAGTTAAGTAGCAGAAATAGAGTAAACTGCACTGTGATATGGTCCTTGAGAGAGTTTCATGTATGGTTAAACATAAGGTGTTTTTAGGATTGAACACTCCTTCCTCCTCCCCACCCCCTCAAGTGAAAGGTACTGAAATACCTTGTAGAGAATTCATAATTTAAATTCTATATATTCTGATTTGTCTTCGGGGGCTTCCCAACAAGAGTGAGTCAGGCACACTAAGACTTAGAAAATAAGACTGTATTATCTGCCAAGAAATGGTCAGAGATTACTCCAAAGTCTTATTTTCAGTGTTTCTCCTGTGTCCATTTCTGAAAAGCTTCATGAGGCTCGTGGTGATGTGCCACCCAGTAATCAGGTATCATTCAGAAAAAGGCTAGAGTAGCAAATACCTATTTGAGGAGCATCTGAGACTGTAGTGAAAATAAGGAAAATTATCTAGAGAGTGATTACAAGCTTTCATAATGAGAAGTACATTTAGTTTCTATATAGATTAAACTGGCGTCTTTCCAGACACAGATCTGTGTATGAGAAGTCAGCATCGTAACCAAGGCCTAGTCTCTCATTTATGGAGTCAGTGTGATTACTGGCCATTTTTGATTTTTTAAAGACAAAGTGCAGCTAGACAGATCTCTTTCCTTCCCGTTTTTTCCCCTCTAATTTTAATTGTAGGGAACTCTTTAGCTGCAAGGTTTCCAGCTTTCTCTGTTTGGCGAGTCACTGAACTATCTGGAGCAGATCAAACGTGAGAAAGCACTAGGAGGCTGCTAAAAACTGTGTTTTGCAGGAAAGAGCTTCAGAGGCAGCACAACATCCTTAAAATAAGTAACTTAATGAAAGAAAATGTGGGCTCATAGAATCATTGAAAGGCTTGGGCTGGAAGAGACCTTAAAAGTCATCAAGTTCCAGGCCCCCTGCCGTGGGCAGGGATGTCACCCACTAGATGAGGTTGCTCAGTGCCCCATCAAGCCTGGCCTTGAACACTGGCATGGCTGTACCTCTCCCATTGTCTTTGATAGTTTCTTCAGATTAATTCTAGCAGACTTCATTAGTTGTTTTTAGGACACTCCAACTGTGTATGAATAGTGATACTATGTCTCTTAAGTGTTTTGGAACTGTTACAAGAGGCTCCCTTTCCATTATTAAAGTTGTTAAAAATGTCTAATTGTTTACACATTTAATGAGTACATGTAACTTTGGGTGAAAGTCAGTTTCTTCAAAAGAAATCTGTACAATGTCTTGCTGGACAAAGTTCTGTCTGACCTCATGAGATACCAGCACTGTGGTAAACAAATTCCTTCATTTCCTATTCTGTTCTGTATCGTTGCTTTCCATTCTGACTGCTCAGTCAAGATCTTCCATACCTTTCTGTTGTTCTCGAACATTTAAACATATCTAGTAAAAGTATTTCATTATTNTATGAGATACCAGCACCGTGGTATGAAATTCCTTCATTTCCCATTCTGTTCTGTATTGTTGCTTTCCATTCTGGTTGCTCCGTCAAGATCTTCCATACCTTTCTGTTATTCTCAAGCATTTAAACATATCTAGTAAAAGTATTTCATTATTGCAGCTAATGTTTTAAAAAAGTAAATTTTAAGACTTTTTCTGAACAGGACAGCGGTAAAAGAATTCTTCCAACTGCTTAGAAAGTTACTGGAAAGTCATTAAATGCAAGAAAAATCTTCCTTTTTTTTCAGAGTACAAGGTGTCTACTTCAGTAAAGTTGTGCTTGGCACTAAGATGTTAACTTCTATAGGAGGACTTTTTAGTGAAGAATTCTTTGTTGCATTGCCTAAAGGAAAATATAGGCCTAATGTTGTTTCTTCTTAGTTCTTCTCTTTTTTAACCCAATATCCTTTTTTAGAGCAAAGTTGTATTAAAACTATCAGATTATGAAACTCTGCTACTTTTCCAGAGAACCTTGGGGCCAGCCTCAGATATTTTATTGCCTTTACATCTTTCACAAGAGATAGACAAGAATATGCTTTCATTGAACTTCACATGTTGTTTGGCCAATTTTCTATAATCCAGTAAATACAAATTGTACCCTGGTTATCCATCTATGTCTTTCAAGCAAATTTTAATGGATGAGCGAATGAGTCAAATTCTATGCATGGAAATATACAAATATACAAAATATGGGTCTAATTACAAGGCTGCTGAATTTACACAAGGTCAGGTAAACAAGGCACTCTGTAATGATTATTAATTGTTAATAATGCCTTTGGCAAAACACATTTCTGCTTTGAACACCTAACAGCTTTGCATTTTTAGTTATATGAAACAGCCAGATTGGTCAACTGTTGAAAAAAATAAAATACCTCACCTCTGTAATTGCTTATTAATTTTATCTCAGTAATAGGAAGGATACTGTTCTGAAAAATAAAAGTACATTCTACAGTTATGTGTGAAAGTTCCACAGTAAAAAACAAATAAATGCATTATCATTCATTCCTTGAATAAATGAATAAATTAATATACAGATAACTTGTTTCCTCATTACATAGTCCTAGAAGCTCTTTCTTTATCATCCAGTGTGATGAAGAGCCATTTTTTCTGAGTCGTCATTATCCTTTGAAACAGTTGGGGTTTTTTTAAGGTGTTCAGTCTGTCCTACCTGAATTCTGTTGCCATTTCTTTCACTCTCATCCATGTACCTTTTACACTTACCTCTCTTTTGGTCTGTTGTAAATACTTGTCATGTGGCTTTAAGGCAAAGTAGTTTGCATGAAAGGAGAGAAAAAAGGCTGAAATGGGAACCATGAGGTTCCATTGTTAAATAAAATTAAACCATGCCAATAAAAGCTCATTTTCTTTATATATTAAAACACTGGATTGTAAGATTGAATGAGCAGTTAATTTGGACAGGAATGATAAGGGTGGTTGCAGGTAGAAAAACATGCCTATAACACATTTCATAGTTTTGCCTGACATTTTTCCCTGGTGTTGCAAGTACAGTTCTTTCCTGTTACAAACTGTACAGCAGCCATAGCTTTCTTTCAGCAGTACTCCTTGTTTTCTATAGTATTGCCACTATCCTAAACGAATATATTTTGAAGATGAAACAAGCTTAACATCATGAGAAATAAAGTTTTAAAAATTTGTTTAAATACTGAGAAAATAATGATTTTTTAAAATGTTTGTTAGGTCATTGCAGGCCAATGACATGGACTGGCTAAGTACTGAACTATGAGCAAATGAGTTTTATTTAATGAAGGCATTTGCTGCATTTTGTAGTATTGGTCTTTAACAGTACCTGGATGCTTAATGATTGAGGGAACTTTCTCCAAGACCATTTTTCCAGTAAAACTTTGGGTAAGAGATGCAACTTCCTAGTTAGCAGATGACTTTTCTGATAAGATGGAACTGTTTTCATCTGTGTGACTGTGCGAGTCTCTGCAGATACAGCTTCTATCTGGCACTTTGTGTCAAGGAGTTCCAAAGTCTTATTTGAGAGAGTTGAAAATACTGCTGGTTTTCATGGTTGTGATTTTGTCATCTTTTCAGCTTCACTGCAATTCTATTTTGAATTGCAAAGAAAGGTAAACAAAACAACAAGTTTACCATCTGTATACTGTATTGTCCACATTTGTAGACTTTCTTTCATCAACTTCTGTTTTCATGGACTGTCTTTTGCACTGCTTTTATTCCTCTTTTGCCATGATAGTTTGTGGTGGGTAAATATCAGCAAGCCCTGATGTTCTGTTAACTGAGCCATGGTTTTCCTGTGTACACAAAGGCCATATCTATTTATCAAAGTCCTTTTTATCTTCTGTTTTCTCAATATTCAAGTGTAGAATTGCTTCTAGACTGTTTTTAGCACTGCAAATGATCGGACTTATGGCAGCTACTGTATTAAACATTTTTCAGTTTCTGATATTAATCTTCTGTTAGTCTATTAATTCTGAGAATTTGTAATAAAAATCTTTCTACTTGTTTTGCTCTTTGTACCCTGCTTGTGGTTCCTCTCAAGCTACTCTTCCTTTTTTTCAAATGTTAGCAGAAAGTAATGTTATTTCACTGTATCTGTTATGTTTATAACCACAGAAAAATTTACTCTGTAATACTTTTTATTATTTATAGGGCTGGTTTTGTTGCTGTTCTTGACACTGGTTTCTTCTGTCTGGTTTTAGTAATGTGTCCAGAATTGTAGACATCATTTCAAGCAAGGCCTCTCTGCTGCCTTTATACAGACAAATGACTTCTTTTACTCCTTTCTTCAATTTTTTTTCCCTGCTTCTTTCTTTTCCTTCACTTTTCCTTTTGATTAATGTATTATTTTAGCATAATTTTTGCCTTTCAGCATCAGTCTCTTACTGTGAGCTAACGTTTATCATTCTCACATCTCTTCTCCATCCTCCCCTCCCCAATATGGCTGGTATTATCTGTGCTGGTTTTTATATTTATGCTCTTTTATGACTTTCTATTTGTCTGTTGCATTTCTGAATATTTTCTATTCTCAACTCCTGCAAGAAGTTATTCAAATTTGTATGAAACTGTCACCTAAACAGTTTCTACTGTTGATTGTTTTGGCTCTGAAGAGAAAGCCTGGGTGGTAAACAGCCTTATAAGCTTAGCAGAGGCTAAACTTTTCCATCTTTCAACATGAGAAACTCAATTCTGATATGAATTATTTGTCTTTTCTCCTATGTCAGTGTGAGAGTCAGTCTGGATTCTTGCTGGAAAATTGTGTCTGTTTGGGTCAAGCTGACCTCCCCCAGAAGTTTTATCGTTTTGGATTTCTGCAGGGATCTAATTCTTGCTTTTTTAATGTTTTTTGTTTATACCATGCTACTAATACCAGTAGATAGATTCTACTTAGATAAGTTTTGTTACTTTCTGTAAATTCTTTAAATGATCACCCTTTTCCACTGTTTAAAAAATACCTATGAATATCTGAAGATTTTTGATAATTGAGAAGTATTCCTTATTTTACAAGTGTGGTACTCATTTTTGCCGTGGTATGGGCAAAACAAAGTGTAAGTACATAATTTGATCACCTGGACCAGGTTTGAGGCAATTTGTGCTACTGATTGAATTTTGGAGTTTTAGTTTTTTCTTTTGCTAATTTCAGTAAAGATAGAGGTTACATTGTAATTGATATATTTTTATTTTATTTTTTCCCTTCAACTTTTATGCATATTGGTAAGTTCAGTCTATTTTGCAAACACTTACTAATGCTATAATACGTTTTCCCATATCTCCCTTCTCAAATTTTTACTGTTATTGATTGAAGATTCAATTGAGAAATGTGTTTAGAACCCTGCTTTCTGTGGTAATCATAGAAGTCAGTGGGAAGACAAGAAAATTGTATTGAAAGAAATTGTGTGCGTGTGTGTTTTGTGTTTCAGCATAGATTATCTCTGCCAAAATAATAGCTGTCATTTTGTTCTTGTTATATTAGTGGCCTGTAGCTTACTACTACCCCTTTTGCCTTGCTTTTGTCCATTCGTCTATTTGTGAGTAGAAAGAGAATTTTGTGAAGGGCCATAATTTGGGGGCTTTATTATGCTAATAAAATCAATATTTTGTTATCTATTTAAATTAAATATTCCAAGATGCTGACCCAGCTCTACCCTGGTATCAAAGCTGCAGACCTTAACATTCAGTGACTTTGAAACTTGAGTTCTGCTTAGAATTTCACGTCATGCCTTTCACAGGAGAAAAAGATGGAAAATGTATACACTGAGCCTATAGGACTTCCTGCAGTGCTTATTAATCCTTTATGGATCATTTGAAATGTTTCTAGTTTATTTAAGCTTTGCTGCTTGTATCAGATTGTTCCTGCAAAAAAAGGGAGAAGTGATCATGCTTTGAATTTTTAAAAATGATCTCACTTTCAAGCAAAAGCACTTTTATGCTCCATTAGAGTTGAATTTGCCAAACTCTTACATCGCATTAACACAAGCTTTACTGGATAGATAAACGTGTTGTTCAGGGACTGACTAGAACTTTACCAAACTGCATATTAGGATTTTGTCATCTTGCAGTTTTTATCTTGGATATTTTCTTCATGCAAATAGAGGGATCAGATGAAATTATTTCATTAAGAAACTGTGCAGCACAGTTTTTATCTATTAACAAAGGATAGAAAAGAGGAAAATCAAATTTGATAGTTTAGTATAAGACTAGAGAGCCTTGTTAAACTCCCAAGTGTGCCATCTTTTGCAAAGAACCAGTTAAAGTTTATGTGCATATTTGAGGCTCTGCTTTTTGTGTTTTGCTGCTGTGATAGAGTTATCGAATAAATGCATTATGATTTATAGGTTGTGGAAAAAAATTCTAGATCCAGAGGCAGGAGATGAAAACCCTGGGTTGAATTTTCTTGGTGGCAAATTAAGGAGTAGTCTCCACTTGAAATGCAGTAGCAAATGAGTGAGCTTGGCACTGAATTCACTGCACTTCACAGGGATAGAGAGGCCAGCAGATCCCTTTGGGAGTGGTCTGAAGGCTGAGATATCCATGTCTGTTTTCTGGGATCATCTCAATATATATTTTCTCAATTTTTTTTTTTTTTTGTTTAACTAGTAATTATATTTATGAATGGTTGTGTGCTCATTGTAAGTGCTACTTTTGGGGAACTTTTTTATTGTTGTGTTTACCAGTTAAACCAAGATCTTTACAATAATGAATATAATATATCTTCTAGTTTTACTGTTTTGTTAATATTTTAATATGCTATCTGCCCAGAATTATGTTTTTCAGGCATAAGTTAAATGAAAATTCTGCCTTAAAAATCAGTAACTTTAGAGCAAAATGGAAAATTGTTATTAATGGAAAATGTGTTGTTAATCTCCAAAAGGTTTTTTATAAGAAATCAAATTCAATGTTAGAATCTTGTTTTTTTCAGTTTCTTTTACTTTGTGTGTTCTATAACGTAAGAGAGTGGATTACTATCAGTATAAACTAAAACCACCTTTTATATGTTTATCTGCTCTTACAAAATGCTTATTACCATAGTAACTGAGGGGGCCTATTAGCCTAATATATTTCTTTAAATATTTCTAAAACATACATAAAGTATTCTGTACATATTACACCCATACATTATGTGTGTATGCGATCTTTAATTGCATTTAAAAAACCTGACCAAAACCACCAAAGGAAACAAAAATATTTGGAGTATCAGCTTAAAGTTTCACACGCTGCTTTTCTGAGGATGTGTTACCTGACTTGAATTTCCACCAACAGAAATTCAAAAGAAGGAAATTTTAGTTTTATGTATTTGTTTGTGGATATGAGTCACATATGGAAATACATATATATATATATACACACACACACAGAAATTCTATCTGATGGAGTTTGGGAAACAATTGGAATATTTTTTTCCCTGAAAATATAGGCTAAATAATCTGAATTGTTGCTGGTGTTTGCTTTTTATTTGCTTGCCCGCCTTTCCCATCCTCTGACCTCTCTCATTTACCTCTATTGCTGTCTTCTTGAGTTTTGATAAGTTAATAACACCTGAGTTGTGCTGAAGCTAATTTAAAAGAAAAAAACCCCTTCAAGGTAGCTGTTTGAGGCGAGAAAGATTTAATTCAAAAAGATCAGAGATAACTAATCAGAGAAGTCAAGGTAAATTATTCTGGTTAATAAATATCTAGATGATGAGGGCTTGGCGTAGGTGTCTTCATTCTGCTGCAGATTACTCTTTCTATAGATAGTGATCTTCACTGAGCCATGCATCAGCATGCACCAAGGGTGTATCAGCCTTTCCCTGCAGTACTTAAACATCTGGGTTGGCCTAAGGTGGACTTCATGCCTACATATTTCTTGTAATGCAGAGTGAGAAGAGATATTCTGCCAAAACCTTCTCCATGTTGCCCTGCTTGGCATCTGTAGGCAGAATCGTGCCAACCAGACCAAAGGGCTTGCTGGTGATAAGATGGGATGTGATGGGAGAGGCAAAAGCATTTTGCTGGCTCATGTTCAGTTCAGGTTCACCTGTTGTGTGCCATCAGCAAGCTCAGAGAGATACTCTGTGTTCCACCACACAGATCATCAGTAGGAGATCCTGCCTGGGACTGGACCCTGGGCTACACTGCTATTTACTGGCATCCAGCTGGATTCTGTTCCACTGGTCACCGTGCTCTAGGCCCAGACACTGAGCCAGTTTCCAATCCACCAAGGTTTTCTGAGTACTGGCTCATGTTATCCCTTTCTTCTCTATATTTAAGTAGCCTTGTTGCCTGTTGCTTTTCTCCCATGAACATACTTGTTTTTCTCAGGTCACCTCTCAGTTCCCTTTTGCGATGGTAAGAGACTGCTCTTCAAGGTCTTTTGCTGTTATTCTTTTTTCAGTGCCTTCAGACATGGTTTATGGCTCTCCAGCATGGCAGGTTTTTTTGTTTTTTCAACTCTTGCCTCCAGGATTGTGTGTGCTCCAGTATCATTCTTACCAATGTGTTTGAAGAAATTCAGCTCAGTACTCATACACAGTTCTTCACTATTCGATCTCCACGTCTTACTAGGTCTGCCTTTAAAGCTGATGTTGAATAACTTGTCTGCCATGACTCCTTTTCAGCTGGTAATTTCTGGTATATGATATTTCCATTTTGTAGGTGTGTACTGTAGTTTTTGTTCCCAGTGTGTCACTTTTATTTCACTGTACTAATGTGTGTTTTGTGTCAAATGAATGCAGTTTACCAAAACAATTACTTCATGCTTGTCATTACTTGCTGTTCTGGTTTTGTCATCTGTAAATTTTATCTGCATTGATTCCTCTCTTTTACTAATCAGTGGTGTAAAAAGAGTGAGTGTAACCTTTACATTGTGATGCACAATCCCTCTGCATTCCATATTGACAAATGCTTACTTGACTGTCATCACTTTGTCTCATGGACAATTGATTTTTTTGAGATGCTTCAGCTTTGCACCTCTTAATTCGTTTCATGTGTACTTCATTAACACTGTGCAATGCTAATGCTGATGCAGTGTCCTTTGAAAGTAAATCAAATGTCATTCAAGAGATTATGTCTGGTATATCTGCCTCTCTTGACCAAACCTGTAATCTTACCCAAAAAATGAACTGTCACATTTGTGTGAGACTGTTCTGTATAAAAACATTGACTGATGTTAATTCCATCTCTGTTCTTAAATTCTTGATCAGTTAAAGTCTATATCAGTATTTCTGTTGTTTTCCTGTGAATGTTAGACTGATACATAGAAATAGTTACATGGATTGTTCTGTTTTTCTTGTGTAACTGTTTCAAGGAAATTTGTCATTTTGGTTGGTAGTGGGTCTCAGTCTTTTGAGGTGGTATCAGGGGTTGCCAAGTTTAGCAAGTAACATCTTGGCTCTAATAGGACTGTTGAGTTCAGGCATTTATTCTATGAATATGCTGAATTTTGAGGGCCTATGAAGTACTTTCTTGCTAGCAAAGCAAAACATAGTTATTCATTCTTTCTTGCTTCTATGCTGTTATGTGCTTTTCCAAAATACAGGGAAAAGTTACATTTCTGTTTTTTTACACTTAAAACCGTTTTTTGTTTCCATTACATTATTGCTTTGTTTTTACATTCTTAGTTAGTATCTAATTTTCCTTATTTAGTGTTCTACTTTGGGAAACTTCTAATTTATGTTAGTAGCACTCAACTTCCAGTTTCAATTTTTTATACTTATATTTTATACATGCAAGTTAAAATTTACTTGTAATTTTCCTTAACTTAAGAGAGAGGACTTTAAAGTTGTTTGGAATTGTTATTTTACCCATATGAAATATAATGAGGTCATATTGAGTCTTCTACTGAGTCTACATGAGTCTTCTACTCCAGACATTTAATTTTTCTAAGTATTCTCTAGATTTTAGAAAATACTCGTTTTAGAGACTTGGGGCAACATGTATTGTGTGTCTACCACAAACTCAAAGAAACTACACCACAGCAGCAAATTTTTTTTCTAGCAGACAGCACATAACATGTAGCCTGTTCTGCTCTCAAGAGTTTGCAATTGGAAAGCTCTCCTGGGCCATACTAATTTCAGTATTGAGCTGTTGACTCTAAGGGCCTTGCAGGTCTTGGTAGCAGCTAACCTTTACGAAAAACAGAAGCATAGTGCATCCTACTTTACGTGCTGATTTTATGCAGTTTGTTCTTCCTGAATGTGATTTACTAAATAAAAATTTAGAGTGTTAGGTTAAAAACCAAAAAGAACCTCTTTGCAGCAGAAATGTCCGGTTTATTTTGCTTTCTGTGTCTGTTACCAGAAGCAACAGAAAACTCTGTCTCTTCCCCATTCTCATGTTTTTTAGTTGAATGGGTTTATGACAGGCCTTTATTTATGTTGAGTTGGCTTTTATTTAATGCTTACACAGGAGCATCAATTTTTGAAGGTCCATCTGGTTACTTCAGTTGGTGTCCAGAATAGTTTAAGAGATTTTCAAAATAACAACACACAAAACCCCCCACTTTCTGCTGTTGTTCTCCCTGAACCCTTCTAACCCTTTGTCCTTCTAATTTTCTTCATGCTAGCCTCAAAGCAGATTTTAATAAAATTTACCCTGTGTTACATGGATGTAAGTTTTGAAAAATTAAGTTTTAAAGTTTTGAAGCATTGCCACATTTTAGATGTCTACCTTGCCATTTTGTATGTCAAATTTGTCTAAAGTTGAACTTTGGCTGAAATTTTAACCTAGAATGGATTAACATTTTTTCAAGGTTAAATAAAACGTGTTTTTTCTGTCTTCATCTAATCCACAACAGCTTTTCAGAGATGCTGTTGTTTTTTTTCAGACTTCACTTGGCTGTTTGAGATCTGTTCTTCATGGCAAGTAGCAGATACACTCAATTTATAAGCCCTTGAAATTCTTAATTATTAATAGAATATAAGCTCTCTCAAAATTCTGTCTCCCTTTGACCTCTTGCCTCAACCTCCAGGCTGCATCTGGACCAGGTGGTGTGGTGTGTATGGAGATATTCCTCAGAAGGTGTTTGTTATTAACATGGAGATGATATGACCATCAGTCCCTTCTAAAGAAGTGAAGAACTGTGCAGTCTGACAGCAGTGGGAAAGGCAAATTAAGTCAAAGTCAGCAGGGAGGCAAAACAAGAGCTCTCTTTTTCCAAAAGAATAGGCTGGTCTAAGGCAAAGTTTGAGAGCAACCTAAGGAGACTGTAGGAAAGAGTTGTGGGCAGGTGTTGAAAGGAATTACAAAAATGGAAACCTGAGGAGAAGCCAACAAGGAAGTCTGACCATCCCATAATACTTAGCAAAATGTTTTTTGAGATTTTCAAGTGTCTTGCTTGATGCTTAATTTAATTAATGGTAGCAGGATGAATAGTCTCATTTAAGGCGGAGTTAAGTAGGGCAGTATATGTTTATTAACTCAGAATAAAGTATGCTACAGATTTGTTTTAATTATTCCAGATCAAAGTTCTAAAAAACCATAAATTGCAGTTTAAATGTAGACATCTTGGTATATGAATTTGCCTAGTGAGGTTCTGAGAGAAGGAGGAAAATCTGATGTAATATAAATCCATTCCGTTGAAGCCCACAGATATGCTTGAATTATAATCACTTGCTTATTGTAAGATATTGCAGTAAAAGTGTTAATTGTGACCTTGCCACACCCAAAATGTGGGTACTATGGCTTTGAAGTCTTCAACATTTGCTTGTGAGGAAGAGTGTGTATTTCATCTGTCTTTCCTCCTTTTTGTTGGTTGTCTTTTGTCATCCTAAAAAAATCCATCTAGGTATGATAATTTTAGAAACCTTTAAGAAAAACTTGTAATATGAAACAGTAGCCTAGACATGATTAATAATTAAAAGCCAAAAATCAAAACACAAAACCAAAAAACCAACCCAAAAATGCTTGCAAGAATTGACTGTAGGTGAGGAAAAAAGACTAGAACATGGCACATGAGACTGGAGCTGGGCCTGAGTGGCTGTAGATGAAACTATAAGCAAAGAAGCTGAATTGAGTGGAGTTGGTTGAATTAGAATATTCAGATACGGTATCTGCTGGATAAACACCTGGTTGGGCAGATGGGCTTGAAAAAGCATGAGGAGGCAGGTGTGGGTGAAGATGGCCTGTGAAAATTGGGACACAAAAACCAAGCAGTTACACTGGAGTGTGATCGGTTTAATAGAAAAAGAAAAGCATGAGAAAATTCATAAATATTTTCCTGCCTCTTCTATTGGGAAATACTGGACAAAATGCATTGCTTTCAGAGAAAATAGAAAGTTATGATGAGCTACTCTCTTTATTTTAAGAAGCAAAATCTGTGTATTCCTTTAAAACTTGTTTTGAAGAAGAATGGATTTTTTAAAATTTAAAAATAGAAGAGAAATCCTGATACTATAGAGTTGGACATTTGAAAGTTGAAGACACAGAGTGAATACTGCTTACTTACATTTAATGCAGGTCATTTATGCATGGTGTTATCCCATTCTGTGGTTTTTGTCAGTGTGTACAGGTGGGACAGCACTTGTTAGATGAGCAGCTGGTCTGTATTTGTTTCTCTCCATTGCATAGTGGGTGCTCTTCACCTTATTGAATGCGCTCTCTGAAACTTTCCTAGGATTATTTATTCTCTCGTGGAGTTTTCTGTGGCACACTTCACTGTGGGATCAAGTGGCTCTTAAAAAACATCTTTACAAGAGCTGTGTTAAGCGACAGGTCAATTATTATTTCTGTTTGTCAAAGAAATGAGGCATGGAGGAATGAGTATCGCGTGTGTTCGTAAGTTTGGGTGCCCAGTGGGTGAATCAAAGGACCTGTTTTTTCAGTGTGTAGTACTGAGTAACTGCCTGAAGAAGTGCTTTCAGGTTGCAGTTGAGTCTAAACTGATTCCTGAGGTGCTCATTGCTTGTGAGTCTGTTCCATAAACTGGGAGTGACTTGTCCAACAGCATGGAAAATTTGTGTAGTGCAGTGGTGCATTTCAGCACACTGGGGCCACGTTCAGTTGACTTTAGCACTTTATTTTCATCTCTTTCATTTTACTACATACTCTGTCTGGTGTTCCCAGCACATAGGGATGCAGTAGTAGCTCTTCTTCATTTTGTAAGCCTTTTTTATTGTAAAGGCAATCCAGTCCTTTAAAAGGAATTAAAATCTAGATGTGGCCCTTTAAATTGACACGTGATTTGTATGTACAGGGAACTGAAACGAGGATTACCCTGGCTTCTGATTGCAGACTTCTTGAGCTTAATGTATTTCTCATCCACTCTGTATGTGAAAATCTATTGCTAAAGGGTGCCATTGCATTTTACAAGGAACATATGCATACATCTCATGACAGGATTTGGTTTGTATGAAGGCATAACTTGTTTTTGTTAATGATACCATGAAAATTAAGCTCTCAACCACTCAGTCAGCTTGCTGTGGCATAATAAATGTTTCAGCAAAGAACTTGTGTTCCAGTAATGTATAGCGAATTTAATGTGACATCCACTGGTAGCATGTATAAGACTGTTTTCAGCATTTTTTTTCCTTAGGCAAAATTCTTTCTCCAAATTTCCAAGATATTTCTGAAAATTTGCTTTTAATCTGCTTTCTTGGAGTCTTACTAGAAGCCTGTACTGTAAACTATACTGTAGAAATAAGTTCCTTACAATTGTAAAGAAATCAAGTTTAAAAATATTAGTTTATAATGTATTATAATTCTATTCATTGGAAAATGTTTCAATACAGTAGATACTCTGTTAGAAACCTCCCAGTCTGATAATTTTAGGTGATTTTTTTTTCTTTTTAAGCAGCTGTTTCCTCTCTGATTTGGATTTTAATCATGACTTGACTTAAGCTTTCATGTCTTATTTATGCTGCCAGGAGAGAACTTGAGCACTAGTTTACTTAATTATTTGCTGTACAACAGCTGCTAATATTAAAAACGAAAAAAAAAACCCACAAAAAATGCCATCTCATCTTTAGGTCTTCTATGGACAAAAAAAGCAAAGGCAGGGAGGATGACTGTAGCTACCCTGTCTGCTTGGCACTGTCTTCCTCCTCCTCCTCCTCCTCTCTCACTTTCAGTTTTCAGTGTAATGAAGAGCAAGAGAACAATATTCTGTAATTAAGGATTCCATTAAGTTGAAGAAAAGAGCAAATGGAGTTGTTTGTTCTCCTAGCTGAAAAAATTTGTCTGGGGTGGGGGTTAGTGGTAGTAGTGTAGAAAGAGAGAGAGGTGGGTGGAGAGACTAAGTCAGGGCTGTTTGTTGAATATACTGTTAAGGACTGTTACCATCCTAATTAATCAAGTTAGAAATTACAGCTGTAGTCGGTTTCCCCCCAATTCTTGTTATCAATTTTCTTCTCTTTTGAGACAAAGCAAATATAAATTTTGTGTTCATTTGTCATTCGTTCTTTGACTTCAGCATCTCTGAAAATAACAATGTAGCACAAAAGACCAGTATTTACCTAGTTGTAATGTGGGTTGCCATGGTGTTTTGCAAATTATTGCAATTATGTTCACCATGCGAGTCGCCCTTGGTAACTGGCGAAAAAACTGATAATCCTGTTTTGAACAAAAGGTCAAATTGCTGAATAGAAAGTCTTGATTAACTAAAAGATGTACAAAGTGGAATTATTTCCTACCATTCAGAAATAGTTCTTGATCGGGTTTGGGGGAGGGGGTGAGTAAGTACATCTGATTACTGAAGTACAAAGCATTGAAAGGATGTTGTCTTGAGCCTTTCATGTAGTCTTAATGGTGGCTTTTTTGTCAAATTTACCCATTTGCGGCATTGAAAGAGGCAGCTGCATTTAAGCTTGAGAGATGGTGCTTTTTCAAGAGTTCAGTGCATGGAAAGTTCTCAGCAGTATCTGCAGTTTACTATTAGACCTTCGGCTATTAAAACTGATGTGCTGCATTTGAGCCCATAGCTCTTGGTGCTTGTAAAACCCTCTGACTGATGATCTAATAAAGTGCTCTTACCGGACAATCTCTGATCAGATACTTTAGGAGGAAAAAAAAAATAACCACAGCTCTGAAAAGGATGGAGGTAGAAACGCATGGCTGTACTGAAAAGTTTCCTTTTGTAATCTGCGGTGGAAATGTTAGTAAATAACACTGTATGTTCAGTTTAAGTATTTTAAAGGCCTAATGTGTTGCTCCAGGATTAATTTTTATTTACATTTACCAAAGGAAAAATCAAGCAGAAAATATTAAAAGTTTTTCATAATGACCAGTCTTCAACAGTTTCATACAAGTACATAGAGGAAATGGTTTCCTTCACTTTATTGCTGGGAATTTCCTTTCGTCTTTCTTTTTTCATTCTTGGGGGCTGGCAGGGGAAGGGAGGAAAGAGGTGAGGAGGATTAAGGGGTTTTCTTTTTTAATTATTTCTACTTTTTGTTTTTTGAATAGCTACCTGGAAATTAATTCTTAAAACTTTGGAGAGCCTGTGTGAGAGCAGCATGAAAGCAAAGTAAACCTGAACAAGTTTGTGGGTTTACATTCTGCATCACCTAGCAACCCCCTGGCTCAGCCAGTTCTCTCGTCTGCCCCCAGTCCTGTTTGCAGACCATTCAGACTGCTCTTCGAAACCATGAAAGATATTCAGTTTCATTAGTGCCATTCTCAAGGAGAAAATAATTAAACTTAAATGAACAAACACTGCTTAGTGATGCTTTAAACTTCTCTAGTTTAAGGTGACCAGACTGTTGAGACCCCTTTCACTGCAATTACCTTTAACTCTTTTGAGGTCCTCTGAACCTACATACCCATGTATGTGCATTACCACTTTTAAGTTTCGAAACTCTGTTAACTCCTTCAGTATTCAGAGATGTTGATAACCATATTGCAAAGATAAATGCTTCACATAAACAATCTTGTAGTCTCTTTATGAGCTTGAAATGTGTACTAGAGTTGATGAACCGTACCATTGCTGCCATGTATACGAGCAAAACCTTTGTGTGTTCTATCTTATATCTGATGTCTTGCAGACATCAGACATGACAAATCTGAAAAATTCGAGGGCTGTACAAAAATTTGAGGGGAGAAGGAAGGTAACAGAATTGTGGAGTAAGTGGGGCAGTAGAGTACTTTTAGCTTTCTAACCAAAGTAGAGGCATCGTTTTTAAGAAATCTTTGGAGTTCTTACTGTTTGTATGTTGCTAGACCCTTTGACAAGCAATACATGGATGGGCTGTATGAGTTCTTTGTGCTTTGTTGATAGCTGACCGATGAAGCAAAATTTTTTTCTGAAGCAAGGTACTATATTTAGTTGTGACCTATTGTAACCTAAGAATATGGCTTCCTTTGAGTTGTGTGAATAGGGAGAGTATTTTGGCAGAATGGACTTAAATATCCTTCTAGAGGTTTTCATTTTCAGTACAGAAATGCATGACTTCTTTCACTGATCCTTTTCTGAGTGTAGTTTTCCATGTGTAGTCATTTTAAGTATGTCTTCTCTCAGTTGCTTGCTCAAAATCCAGTTCAGCTGTTTTCAGGTTGTCTTAAGTGAAATAAAATTGTTGGTAATAGCTAGGTCTCTTTGTGAGTGTTATGTTAGCCTGAGAGCACTTTTTAATGTTTTGCGGTGTGTATTTTGGTACCTAGAGCCTTATTTTAGTGAAGGTAAGAAGACCAAGGTATTGGATTTGATGTGAAGTAAAGCAGAACATATTTGCTAATTTAGTTTGTAATGTACAACTGTTAAGGTTGGAATTTGACCACTTGTGGTGCTATTACATGTGCTGAAATGAGGGCTACTGTTTGCATCAAATCTATCACAAGGGTTTGGAGTGCTCTATTATCCTTTCAGCAGGCTGATGATGGAGCCTGGTCTTTGCACAAATGAGATCAATAAGTTTCAAATAACTTTTATGAAATGACATGTGACTGTACATCTGAAGGTATCTTTAAAAAAATCAATTTTTAATAACATGTAAAACTCTAACATTGACCTACAAGATATTTTTCACTTAGGTCTTGTTTGATAATTTTGTTTAAAACATTTTTTATGTTAGCTTGAGTGTTTCAGTTCTTGGGGGAGGGGGAGAGGCTGAGGTGCATTTCTTCCTTCTTCAGTTATCTCTTGCTTTGATCACATACACACACCTCCAAGACTTTTAGTGGTAAAACTGATACGACAGTGCTGGGAATAATATTTTCTTGAAAGTAATGAATTTTTCTTTTGGTCTTGGATGGTTTCCTAATTTTTAAATTTTTTTTCCTGTTGTGGATTCGAATGCAATTCAAGTTTTATTATTTTGGAATATTCAGAATTACAAAATATAATTCTTGAAGCTCTACAGACTTTCATTTTTGGTAGCCTCTAAACAGGCATTTGATGATCTGTGGCTGACTTTGCCTCACAACAGTGATGCATTGCTGATTGGACTGTGAGACAGGCACTTTCTGAAGGAACTCCTAAAAAGTGTGCTGCAGGACGGAATTTTGTTGTGGGCTAAATCCTCTCAACTTTATGTCCATTTTCCATAATATCCAAAGGGCACTACTTTGGATGTTTTAGATCAGCTGCATTTGGCAGCTGCACTTCTCTAAATACATGGATTCTCTAAATGGCCACCTGGAATCTACATCAGAGCTTTTACCATGCTAGTATCATCAGCTTTTTTGAGATAGAAGGGCATTTTGTGTTCTGAGAAATTCAGGTAGTAATTATCTCCTCATTCAGGCTTTCTTTAAGGTAAGAAGTCAGTGTAGCTACATTGCCTTCAATTACAGTTTGTGTAGTTGCTTTGAACCTTCAGTCTGGTCCTGTGGAGGTGTAGTTCCCATTGATGCCAGATGCCTTTGGGGTAGCAGTTTTCTAGTGGGGAACTGAGACAACAGATAGGAGTATTTCTGAGAACAGGAGGATTTTGGAGTGAGTGTCAAAGTGATCATTTACCTTCCACTAGGAAGTTATTGGCTAAGATGCTTCAGTTTAATAACATCCTTCAGTGTGGGCCATGTGATGATAATACTGGATATAACCAGTCTTCTCCAGAATCTGTACTGCTTTCAAGTAATTAGCTTTCAAAAGCTTATTTCCTTATTTAATCTTTCATTTAAGAAACAGTTTTGTATTTTTTCTAAAAGATCATGTCTATCTGTTCACCAGCCTGGATAATGCTGAATTCAAGATGAGCAGAGTGAACATCCAGGAAAGGAATTTCCTACCTTTTTAGAGTTTTTGTTATCCACTCTATCCCACAGCTGAATTCTGATCAGTTATGTAGGCCAAAACTCAAGAAGCTCTGAAAATAGGGATATACTTAGAAAAGCAATTGAATTCGTATCTTCCAACTTCCATTGAAGTGAAGCAGCATGAAATGGAGTGTGAAATGCTGTGGTCACTGTTTACATTTTCCCTAAATTGGATGATCAGGTAGCATCAGACTCTAAAAATACTCATACTGGGAAATGTAGCCTATTTTTTTCTGGATGAGGAGCTAGCTACAATATTTCTTGTACAGAAAAAGAAAAATTAATGTGAAGTCAATGACCAAGAGCAAGTTGATAAAACAGGTCCTTCTCTCATAATCTGAATAGTCATATACCACACTGGATCTGTGATCAGGTAATGCATTACAGTTAGTTTTATCTATTAATTTCAGGAACTAATTTCAGTTGGTTTTACTGTAATAGTTACTAAAACTATTTGCATTGCCAAAATGTACACAACACCTAACAAAATATCTGATAACATAAAACAAGCATTCCCTGGATAAAGAATTCGTGCTAACCTAAGATGTTTCACTATTCTAAGCATATGCTGCAATATCTTTCAGCTGCAACAAGCCTGGCAGCATGTTAACATGGTACCTATTCCACTTAAAATAAAAAGACAAAAGCTCCGGTCAACCAGCATTGATAGTGGACTCTTGACCCAGTTCCTTTTATAAAACAATTTATTTGAAGAGTCTGTGAAATATCAAAGGAATTTATTATTCAGAGATGATTAAATGTTACAGTGGGATAAAATGTTAAAACGGTCTCGAAAATCATCTTTGTCTTATATACTCAAAACGGAGTACAAATATTTCAGCTTAGTTCTAAAATGTTTTTGGCTTAAGAGTTTCAGTTATCCCTGACAGAGGCCTTGCACACATGCTTTGCTGTGAAATTCTTTTCGTTTTAAAATTCTCAGATGGAGTACACACATACCTCTTCTCTAGCAAGGGATCTCTTGAACGTAATATTAGGGCTTTTGATTTAGTCTGATTTGATCTCCTTGTAGTAACATATTAAAAAAGCGGGGAGACCCTCTCCATTAATTTTTGTTGAAGTGAAAAGAAGGCTGGAATGGCTGATGCACCAATAACAATATCTCTCCATATACTGCTTTGAGATCTCAATATGTATGAGCTGTCTAATTGAAGAGGCTTTGCAAGTCCCCTGGATTTCCTTCATAGATAAATTGAGATCCTTCTCATGGTGTCAGAGATACACAGGTTTTATTAGAGCTTAGCAACTCTTTTGCTTGGAGAATATCAAGCTTAGCAGGATCCTGAAAAAGTTGCTGACCCAGAATTCTGGATTAGTGATTGCTTTTAACTCCATTACTCCATTTTTTAAGGTTGGTTTGCATGATTCTTGTGAATAGTGTGCCTGTTACTTATCAGGGAGATATTCCTTGATAGGAAAAATGCCAAAACAGATAAGATGCTCTTTATAAAGGTTTCATTTCTGATGGTGGCCATTCTGGGGGGTGGGTGGTGGAAAGAAGAGAAGTCTGATGGTTCATTTTCCAGATATATTGTGCTCTTCTGTGGCAGCACATTATTTTTGTTTCCCTCAAAATTTTTTTTCTGACAAAATTATCTTAGACTTTTACCTTTATGAAGAATTTACTTATTCTTTTCTTTCCTGTGCCCAAAGAGGGGGTGACCAAGAGGTAAGTTTTTAAACATTATGAGGTGTTTCGTTCATTTGTACATCCAATCTTTTATAAATTTAGATAATCTCATCTCCAGGTTGTTTGCATTAGTAGCTGCAAGTTCCATAGGCGTGGTGGTGTCTGCTCAAGCTGTCAGGAGACACTCAGACCTGACAAAGTCAGATGTCTAAAGGGATCACCTGTGAAGAACCCTCCTGATCAATATGTTCTACAGAGGGTCTGCTTTGGTCGTCTCACAGATAAGTTACTCCATCTATAAGATCATTCAAGCAGCTCTCTGATGTCTTGTAGTTGCACTGGAAGGACATTCAGGATGAAGCAGCTACAGAAAGTGTTCAGGGCAGGCAGGACACTGCAGGGAGTTACTGTTCCTGCGAGAGAGGAGTGTGTGTTTCTGATTATACCAGTCCTAACCTCTGCAAGTCCTCCATCTTGAAAAAGCCTTTCAAAAGTTAAATCAATCTGTGACTTTCTTGTATCTAGCAGCAGTCGAATTGGTTTCTTTGTAACAGTGGTCCCTCTCAGGTTTTTATCAGGTACATTTCCCCATGAAAATGTGGGGTGTTGCTTGAAGAACCTAAGTTATGCTGAACTTCATGGAAGTGGTGGATTCACCATCCCTTGAAGTGTTCAAAAGATAAGTGGATGTGGCAGCTGGGTTAATGGGTTAATGGCTGGACTCTGATCTTAGAGGTCTTTTCCACCTCTAATAGTTCTACAATTCATATTACTAAGTGCGTAAAGTTTTCTGGTGGAGTCTTATTTCACTATTTATGATAGCATTCTTGACCTGAGGGGGTTTCTTCTTGGCGTTGTAGCAGTGGCAGGTAGGTGTCACTCAAGTGTGCTTTGTCTGCTGAAATTCTGGTGCATGACATTAGTTCTCACACTGTCACTCAGATTTTCTTTGCTGCTGGTATCTCACCAAGGTGGCGCAGATGCATTGGATTGTGCCAGTGTTATTGCTAGAGTATTTCTTTGTTCTGAACAGGCAAGAAAGAAGGTTAGGAGTTGAAATTGCTTTAAAGTAATTTGGTTTCTGGTACACAGCAGAAAAACTTTCCTGACTTTACAGCAATAGCTCATCTTTAAGTCAATATTTATATTGCTTTTCACGTTGGAAATGAAAAATCATGATGTAGTTCTCAAAAGATGTAATTATTACTGATAGTCAAAACATTTGCCAAAGAATATGCAAACAGAGGTTTTTGTTTTAGTTCTTAACGTGTGGTCTACTACTAGTAAAGTTATTCTGTTCCCGCTGACACTCAGCTATTTGCCGAAGACACAGACAGGTGGGACAGAGAGAACACACCACATGTGTGGAACAAGTTATTGTGATTGAAACTGATAACTTTCAGATCACTGAGTCAAGTCTTCTGTTACTATGATGAACTGCCTGATTTTACTTCATAAAATCATCTATCTTTTAACATTGCTTGGGGGGATCAGTAGATTTGATAGTGTACCCAGTAATGCAGTATTGGTGGAACCTCATCCTTCCAGAGAATTTCAAGCCACTTCAGCCAGATTTACCCTGTTAGGCAATACTATCCATAGTAATGGATGTTGGCAGGAAAAATGTTGAAGCTTCTGGTCTTGGAATGAGTGGAAAAAATATGCTTTATACTACTCTTACAATATGCTTTTTTAAAAAAGAGTACTGTGAAATGAAAGGCCAGTGTGAAGTGAAAGTGGCCTGATTAGTGACTCACAATGGTACCTGGATCAGAAAATCTTCCTTGAATTGTCTTTCACATTCAGCCTTCCAGAAGCTGGTTTGCTGATCAGTGACATGAGCAGTAGGCTTTAGCTGACTGTCTAGGAGAATATGTTCAGGCTGGGTTCCTGTGCTTCCTTTCTGGTGGGCTTGATAGTGTAAGGTGATAACTTCAGCTCTGCAGTGCTGGAGCCATGAGTTTTGGGTATAATGTGCTCAGATAGGCCAACGATCTGAGATTGGGCTTCATCCACCAAGATCCCATTTTCAAAAATCCATGTTAAGATTGTCTTCAATGGGGACAAAGATGGCAGGGAAGCAAGCACAAATTACAAGTAAATTCAATTCTGAAGTAACTGACTTCTGAATAATTTTCAGTGCTTGCAGCTTTCTGTTTTTTACTAGTGCATTTTTTCATTCCATGTGAACTTTTAAGTCATTCTGGTGCCTCAGCATCCGGACTGAAGGCAGGAACAGATGCAGAACTGAAGTGTCATAGAGAAGCACATTCAGTCCTGTACTGTAGCAGGCAACCAGGCTACATTGTCAAATGTAATTTGTAAAAATTATTAAGATAAAGCTCAGTAAGTGCATGTTGTTGACCCTTGCAACTTGTGTTTGAAAGACTGTTGTAAAACCACTTGCCTCCGTATTTTGGGGTAATATTTCTAATGCTTGTTGATCATTGGAATGGGAGAGGCTAATTCTCAAGAACAGACTTACAAAGAAACAAAATTACTTTTGACTTGCAAATTTCTCCCTATTAGCTACAGTTCATGGACTTAATACTCTTCAGGGATTGTCTTTTATATTGTGCATGTATTTCAGGGGGTTTTTTGCGTACTTTTTTATATTTTAAAATGAACTAAGCGTTTGTGGGCAGGATGTTTGGAAATGCCAGTTGCTTTTTTTTCCCCTCTATCAACTTGTATTTCATTTCCCACAGTGTTACAGATACCAAGTAGAACAAAGCTGAAGGTTCCCTATTATGATTTTGTTTGATCTGCTGCAAATTAATTTACAGACTAGGTGATAGCTGCTGGGAAATGAAGGATTGGTTTTGTTTGGTCAGTGAAGATGACAGGCAGGGATCAAATAAGGGTTAACAATAATGCACTTGAACAGATTCAATCAGAACATAATGCGTATATTGAATTTGATTGCAACATACATGTCAATGGAAAAGTTTTTTGTTTAAAACAAATCAAGGCTATGGCTTAATTATCAAAGCAAAACAAGAGACATAAAGAGCTACAAGTTTCTGATACTGTTTTTTTCAAAAATAGCTCCCTTCACACAGTTATCTACATGTTTAATTTCCAGGCATAATAGCAACAGTTATTGTTGTCATTTGTTCAGGGAGATTAACAGATAGTAAGTACAAACAAACGCAAATAAGGCCTGAATAGAGAGGTGACAAAGAAGAAAAGACCTCTTTAATGTTAATTATAACTGGTAGGAAGTCTATGATGATATTAACTGTTTTCTATATGAATTGGAGTGACATCTAGTTTGTTAGTGTCTACGCAACACATTTGGGCATTTTATTGTAGGCAATAACTTAAATCTTAATTTTTTGAATATTATTTATTGAGAAATGTACTGCTCAGTAAAACTTGTATATTTTGCTCAGTATTTCTTAGTAGCTGAAAACAAGTGTAATAGTGAGCTGTTGAATTTAAGTGGTTATTTTTATCCTAAGCTATGGTTTTTAGTTTAATCACGGGATTTTCAGCCTTTTTTCACCAGCAGAGCCTCCCAGTGCTTTCTTCAACAGTGACTGCATTAGACTGAAACAATTGCATAAAGAAACGCTTCAAATGTAATTATTCAGTGGTAGTTTGAGAGGACCATCTATGTACTCCCCTATAAGACAGTGGAAGCTGTACCTTGTGAGTGGTGTAGTTCTTTGTTTCATAATTGTTAGCTGAAAAGGCCAATAGGTGGCAGAAGACACAGTTACTTTTATCATACATTATTTTCATGGTTGTCTATTTTTGAGTATTCTGTTCAGCTGAAGCTGGGATGCTGCTCCCATTTCAGGCTTTGTTTTTTCAGTTGCACATTGCCTTCCCTAACTAAGTATTCTTACTATCTGGCAGTTTCCATGATTTTTCTAATATAACAAATTGTTTCAAAGTTCAAAGTAGTCATTTAATACGTTTTGAGTCATTAATGTTCTCTTTGTGCACAGAGAATCTTTTCATAGTTACAGCTGAAACAATTATGTTCTTCAATAGGAGGGTTTTGGAATGGATGAGGACACCCTCCACACCTCCCCCTGCCTGACTGTGTATTTTAAGGTGCTCTTTATGTCAGACTGCTGCTACATGTTGCATAGGAAGGTAGAGATGCGACAGAATAAGCGCATGTGACATAAACAAATTTCCACAGAGAGAATAGCTTTTGTCTCTAAAAATTAACTTAATGGAGGATCTGTGACATTTCATTATCCTAACAAAAATGTTTTTGTGTTTTCCCTTACAGTGGCTCTAATCTTCTTGGTACTCACATAGGTGAGTGCCTGGAGATCTCAATGCTATCCTTGAGTAACTTTTTTTTTTGTAGAAGATTATTCTGTGTTTGGTAAAACTGAGTTATTTAAACAGTGTGAGGCAACAGATAAGCACCTTCCTCTTTTAGGAATAAATCTTAGGTTCATTTTCAAAACCAAGCCAAGGCCTATCTTACTCACTTGGGGCTCATTTGTGCCTGCTGACTTCAGAAGAGAGAGGTCAGGTGTCTGTGTTAGGTCAGGTCCTAAGTTAGGACTTCTCATGTTGAACCATGTGCTGATGAAGAAGCTCAGTCTTGGTGAGGAGTGTCTTATTTTTCTAATGTCAGTTCTGAAGTATTTGTCATAAATAAATTGTATATGACAAAGAACTGCTAGGGTAACACTTGTGCAAGAGACCAAATTAAATCTACAGAAGGTTTTTGAATTCTTGACGTTTTCACAACATGCAGTATTAAATGTCACGATTTACATTGCTGATCTGTGTAACAATAAAGTTCACACTTGGGGATCAGATATACTGATCATACTGTTTCCAAACCCCCTTACTTTATTAAGAGGGTCTAGAGCAGGGTTGATTGCCTCATGCCAAAGTCTGTTAGGCGAATTGCCTTTCGGAGACGCTTTTTTCTTCTTCCATTTACTATAAATGGATCGTAGGGTGATAAGCTTAAACTGGGTATCAGGCTTTTAGTTGTCAGAGTTGGGTGAAATGAATCTAACTCCATATGTAAATACACTCTTTCCATTCCTGTACTGTAGGTTTAAGCACATATTTTAGGAAGTGCTATATACATTGCGGTTGTTTTGATGTTCTCCACACAGTTTTTCGGGTCTGCCCACATGAACATAAAAACTCTGCTCTGCAAGGGCAGCAGGAAGTGTTTTGATGGACTCGGCACCAAGCTAGATAATGCTGAATATATGACATGGCTGTAGAAATGGTGAAAGAGGAGAGGTCTCTGGAATAAATGTAATTATTTGGAAAGGATTCAAACAAAAACTGTAAGAGTATTGGAACACTTCTGAAATTAGAGAATATATTTTTAAGTTGAAGTCTTAAGTAGAAATTAGATAGAAGTCATTGCCTTAGCATAACATTGGGACAGCTTGTCAAAGAACTAGTGAGAATGGAAGCAAGCAACTTCTTGAGTTGTCCTCTGATTCATAATGTTTCTTTCAAAGAATGAGAGATCCAAGTATTGTTAGATTTAACTTCTTAGCAGGAGCAAATTTTGGAAACAGGCAAAAATAATCAGTCACTATTCCCAGCAGAGACATCACCAGCCAATAGTGTGAAATGCAGAGTTTCACAGGGCTGAGCTGCTCAGGGTGGTAAAAGCAGGAACTGCTTGAGAAGAGTTACCGGAGGACTTGAAGTTGACTTGTCAGTTAGCAGTGGAAGATTAAATCCTCTGTCAATTAATGTAAAGTGAGGCAGATACTAAAACCACAATCTTAATTTTGTGTCCAATATATATATTGACCTGGTAGGGAAGAATAAAATTATAATTCTTGAAAAATAATGAATATCTTTCTGGAAATGACTGCTTGGTGCCCAAATGGTCAGTAATGCTCTAGGCAGACAGAAACTGAGGAGAGAAAGGAGCAGAGAACAAGATGGTAAATACCATTTTGTTTCTATATAAATTCATTTTCATGAGTATCCTGAATACAGTGTGCAGTATTGGTTTCATCTCCCTCCCCATTAGTCCCATTTTCCCACCACTCCCTCATTTTCAAAAAGGCCTGGGAGAGATTGAGACAAGGACAACAAAGATTTGGAGTGGTTTCCAGGCAAGGAACAACTAAGTAAGTTAGGACTGAGGTTTGGAAAAGACTTTGATTGAAAGTAGTGTGATGGAGGTCTATAAAATCGTGAGTGACATGGAGAAGGTGAATGCAGAATGATTTTTCCTAGTCTCTCCTGATGCAAGAACTAGAAAGTGTTAAAAGAGAAGCTGCGTGTGTGTGTGTTCAAGAAAAGTGAGGTACTTTTCCGTATAGTTTGTAGTAGTTCTGTAGGATGTTGCAGATACTAAAAGTTTACATGGATTTGAAAAGCACTTGAAGTTCATTTGGGTCATTAATGCCTCATTATTGTGTTAATTCAGTCACCACTGAATACAGAGACAGAGATTCAGGTGGTCCTTGAACCATTTCCAAAAGCTAGGAATATCTTTGGAAGAGTTTTGCTGTCTCCTTTCTCTTATTCCATTCCTTAAATATCTTCTGTTGGTGGCTCTTAAGGATGAGGTGTGGCATTGTTTGTAGCTTATGGCTGAACCTGGCACAAAAAGTTCATCCTTCCCAGTCCTGGCATCATTCCTTCTTACATACTCTTAAGGGAAGCCTTCTACATTGTCTCCCTGAGCTGACACAGAGCAAACTGGCTCAGATTTTATTTCATTTTAACTCAGCAAAATGTAAGGTTTTTCCTAAATGAATTGGTTTATGTTGAAAGCTTTATGTTGGAAGCTTTCTTAAAAAAAAAAACAAAACCGGAAGAAACCCAGCAACTCCAAAAAGAAGAAAGGAAAGCTTCTGGCTACCATCAGAAAACTTAAAACTGTTTCTCCCCTCTAAAGTGCAATCAAAGAAATGGCATTTTACTTAAATATTTAATTTATGACAAGTCTATGGAGTGTCTTGCTGATTGATCTACATAGCTGGATAAAATAATCCTGTTGTGTTAATGTTGTTGTAACTGGAGAAGAGCAGTGGTTTTGGTATATTTCAAAGACGGCATGACTGCAATGTGCAGAATGTGGGATTTTGAGGCAAGACTTGTTCTCTGTCATTAATTGTGTTTAAACAGGGTCCTTAAAGAAGGACGTTAATCTCTTTATATGTATTACAGTATCAGATTCACAGAGGGTGTTAAAAGTTGGGATATTTTT